>CALNXK010000168.1:375000-432500 GCA_942486035.1 Porites lobata | reverse complement strand
GGATATTTTTAAGATGAGGGAAAGAAGTGAAATAAAAGACAGGTGCTTTGTTTGTAGCCAGTGTTATAGCTCACAAACTTGAAGCGTGTTCCGTTAGACTGTCTATTTAGCTAAAATGATCCAATTGTTATTGCGATGGATAGATTTTCATGTACCCCCTGCTATTCAGAGTGTAGGATGTTTATCACGTGAACCGATCAGGGCCGGGGCTTTAGTGGCCTGTAACGCGGATTCATCGTGGCGTCATTGTTTACATTTTTGCTCATTAGCATACAAGTTAACCCATAGAGGATTTAGTCGTATATACTAATAGGCTATTTGCATCATGACATCATTTACTACTACGACCAGAATCCTTCAGAGTTTTCCTGTCTTGTGCAAATTACGGCTTTTGTCATTTAAATCTCGCTGGGAAGGGCCTATTAGGTTCAAAATCAAAATAAAAGGGGAGCTGGTTTATTTCTGCAGTTTGTGCAAGTTTCAGCTCTTTACCATCAGTAACAAAGAAAATAGCAGCAATTAAAAACTGAAAAATTGCTGGGTGGCAAAACGTTAATGACCTCATAAATTCTTTGTAAATTTTTGGGTTTTTCAAAGAGAATTTCTCCGAAACTTTTTGGTATATCGGAATCAAATTTTCAGAGATAACTGAAATTGTTATGGTCTTTCAATATTCAGAAATTTCCTGTTATTATCTTCTTCAGATAATGATAAGCCTATGCTAATGAGGCAAAATTCGGCTATAGCTCCCACAAGTGTCCTGTTGCTCTGTGGTAGAGCATCTGGACTAGTTACCAGGACGTCATAGGTTCGACTCCTCTTTGGAATACTCGGTGAATTTTTTCTTCTGAGCCACCTGTATTATGATCCCGGCTATTACTTCGTGTTCCGGGCAGAGATGACGTAAAAAAAAAAGAATTCTTTGTTTCCTGTTCAGGGTAAAATCTGTTTGGAATTGTTTCATGGTTTATGTTATTTTGTAACGTAAAATGTATCCGGTACACTAAGTAAATGCCATTATCATTTGTTTCTCATGAAACATAAACTTTTCCTAGAGCTGGGAAACAGGGCACCAACAAACTCACCTCAACATTTATGTTTTATATTTCTTACTAATAAAAGTGTTGCGGATAACCACAACAGAGTAGGTTTTGTAGCTTGCAATACTGAATCAGATTACGCCAAAGATAAAAAGGACAATTCCAAAAAAGAACACGGTTTTAAACTCAAGCTAGCAACCCAGTCTTCGAAAATCTGGTTTTATGAACTTATTTTAACTTTTCTTTTTTATATATATTTGACTCATTTATAGGATTATTATATTAAAATACTTCACTGAATTTCACAAGACAAAGGCTCTTAACGACGGAGTACGCTATGTCAAGGTGGGACTAACGTTTCTTTTACCTGTTTTAAAGGGTGACGAAAATTAAGTAGCGGTTAAGGAATAAAAGCATTTTGATGTAGGTTGTCTGGTCCTAATTTGTTCAGTCTCCTCAGAACAGCGCGGATAGATAATAAGATTGCCCGAACCCTCTCCTTCTGAACACTAGAATGAAAGAAAAAGAGTTCATCAGCACAAATGTTCTATAAATTTATGCGTTGTCAAAGAGCCACGAAAACTGACGTTTTAATTTGCAATCCTGACAACTAGGACCCCAACAGCATCATATTTACCGCGGATCTTCACATCAAGTTTCCAGCGAACATATTTGATGAAATACGTAAGGCAAGTATGATAATTATTATTATGTGGAGGTCTTCAGCGACTTCAGCAGAAAGGGTGGAAAGCGCGCAGGTTTTAAATCTTTAACGCAAACTGTCGCGTAACACTTTAGAATCACACTGCGCTTCTAGAAAAACAAAGTTTCTTTATAGATCCGATGTGCTGATACTTCAGCATGATTTTGTCGTGGTTTTGTCGTCTTCTTTTCTTTTATAATTTAGTTGAGACCCTTCTGTTTATACTTTACTTTGCAAGAAGTAAACACTGTCTCTAGGGCGCTTATAATCATCAGTCAGTTTTCAGATCAGAGTCCAGTCCAAAGAGGCTTTCACTATTCTGTCCGAGCCCCGGTTGTTCAAAAGTTGGATAGCGTTATTCACCGGATTAAATCACTATCCAGCGGATAAGTATTACGGGAAACAATTGCGTTATCCGCTGGATAGTAATTTATTCGGTGGATAGTGCGCTCCAACGTTTGAAAAAGCAGGGCCAGCAGGATTAGTGTATTGCATAAGGCTATAGGCAGGGCAGGAAAGAAAGGAAAGGGTTTCAAGCGAAAACCTTTGGAACAGCCCATTTCATTTTCAAAATGACCGGTCCGGCTGCCCAGTTTTGGTTGAGACTCTTGCTTTTTCTAAGACACCTGATATAGCATGACTCGTAGCCAAGTTTAGGGCTCTTAACAGTCTTTTAAAGTTAGTTTTTTCCATATTGTATGAAGTACTGATTAACTCATACAAGAACGAAACAACTGTGTTTGCTATGCAGCAATCCACGTTTTATTTTGTTCAAGTTCTATCAGTGTCGTGTTCTAACAAAGTTAATTCTCTGTAGTTATTTGTTAAACTCATACACACGTGTAGCATACGCGTTTGCAGTAATTTGCTTCAGCTATTTCAGAGAAACGTCTCAATCAGTTGCTTTGAAGACTCCTATGGCTTGATCTGAGTTTTTGACAGAAAACGTGAAACTTAAAGACCTTAACACTTGCTGAATTATCTTTTCTTTACAGCACGCTATTCAAGGACGTAGCTTTTACTCGCCCGCTGTTCTTAAGCTGAAATGTGGTTATTCAATAACGCATCAACAAGGTATCAATTTCCCTGATATTGTCTTTACTGTGTGTGACCATACGACGCACCTTGATCATCTTATCGGCGGTGTCCGATAGTGCAAAGAGACTGGCTATGAAACCTGCAAACATAAAAGACGAAAATTGGAAGTTACGTCACTTACCTGACCATGCACAATCAAATAAACTTAATTGAGTTCTGAGACTCGATGGAGAGAATTTTATACCGTTTTTAAAACAATTCACTTCAACGCCCTGGTTTTTAATTTGGCATTTTCTTTTAGTGACAAATGCGTATTTTTTTACGTATTCGCCATCTTATACTGAGTCAGTGACCGAGACTAGAATTTTTCCGCGAAATGTCACGCGATACAACAATACTTTCAATCAATTTTCCGCTCTTTTCACCACTGACAGCTTAAACATTTTCCCGCCTTTTTAAGTCCATTGAAACCTGATTGGTCCTGATTGATTTGTCTCTCCTACTCTTGCATTGATAAATACTCTTTTTTTAATACTCTTGCTGATTGCATGTTCTTATAAATGACTTATTCTTCATTGCAGCTTTTTGGGAAATGATGGGATATGGTTTGTTTGGTGGGTACAAATCAGACTGGGACAGGTTTGAGGGAATGGACGAGGCTAAGTTCACTACAAGATGGGGTGGGGAGGACTGGGATCTAATGGATAGGTAAGGGTAAATTTCTTTAAGGTTAACTTTCCTCCAGGCCACAGTTGTTCTAAAGTTCGATAAGGCTATCCACCGGATAAATCACAACCCAGGGTCCAGTTTTTCGAAAGGTGGATAACGCTATCCACCGGATAAATCTCTATCCAGTGGATAGAGCAATTGGTTTCCCTAATATTTATCCGATGGATAGTAATTTTCCTGGTGGATAACGTTATCCAGCGTTTGAATAACCGGAGCCTGTATGATAGATGTTTTGCTACATGGATCGGCAATCATTACATGTATTTGATGCTTGCGTCTTGACCCACGCTTTCCCGCGCTCAAAACTGGCATCATATTTTCCGGTACATCACCAGTTACACGTTTTACAGTCCCAAATGTGTTGTGTGGAGCTAGAACTTTAAGTAGTGCTTTGTAAGGCCTCTAAAGGGTTCTCAACACGGCTCCAACGCCCATGCTTGGCTGATTTATGTGCCCTCGGAGGCTCAATTTGGACATACGCATGAGACACTATACTTAAATTTGCGTTATACCCCCCTGAATTGTGTCATTTGCTTTGATGACGCCATTGTTAAGCAGTACGTTTATACGAAGGCTAGATTAGTTAGCATAGAAACGTCACGCTTGGTCAAGGGACTTTGTTGAAGTATAGTGCTCTTCCCCGCCTGAAATCAATGGATTGATTGTGTAGTTTTAGTTAAATCTATTCAATTTGTGATTTTGTTTTTAACAGAGCAATTGGCGCTAATTTAGAAATAGAGAGGTTGCGACTTCCGAAGTTTTATCACTACTTTCACGAAAGAAGCAGCGACTGGTACGAAAACGCAAGAATATGACTCTTTGGTGGCTGAGGATTTTGTTGGAGAAGAGCTATGAAGCATTCAAGAACTATTAAAGCCTCTTTGGCGCACACTAAAGTGAACGTGAGAAGTAAAAAGTTCTTAAGACTTCCTTCAGTTGTCAAAGCCTGGTTTGACTATCCGCCGCCGCTGGTACGGCTTCAGTTATAATTTACAGAATTTGAGCGTCAGTAGTACAAAATCTTCGCAAATCAAACAGAATAAGTAATAAAAAAGTTTGGCATAAGGTGAAGCAAGCTTATTGTCTGAAGTATAGTCTCTCACGATTTTTAATTTATTATTGTAGTTATTATTTTTTTATTATTATTATTTTTTATTTTTTTTTTGGCAAATTCTAAAGTGTTTCGTCTCTAATCGACTCCACTCTCTGTTGGTCAGTCGGCGGCCAAGGAAAAAAGGAAAAAAAGGGACAAATAATCATGCGCGTGTTCTTAAATTGCGAGACTGGGCCTCTTTAAGAATTCCGTTTAAGAAATGTAAGCTAATATTTAAAAACCAGCTTGTAACAATAGCATTCCCATTTCATTTTAGCCATGTGGGAGAAGCACGAGCTCGCGCTAGTGAGAGCTTTTCGTCCATGACCCCTGTTCCGCAGGAGTAATAAATAGCAAAAAAATTTACTGCCTTTTGTTCAGTTTCATTCACTGTATTTGTTTAAGTTTCTTATATTGGGGATTAGTGGATTTGTTATGCCCAGAACTTGAACAACCTCGTTCCCAGGGCTTTTCAAATAAGAGGTTTGTTTCAGACAAAACTTGTGGCGTACATCATCTTGAGGAAGTGAAAAGCGAAAAATTTGCTTTATCAATCGAGTTGATAGATTGAAATATATCAAATGAATCCTACTTTGAACTGCAAATAAAGATATGAAAGTCAACGTGGTAGTCCGGGAGCTAAGGACGTTTTGCTTAACCCGAGAGGACGGAAAAGGTTTGACGATGGATTTTGATAGATTAAAGTACCCTCTTTTTGGCTAGATAGTTCGTGGTTTCAAATGTTTTTAACAGTCGACAACAGTGAAAATGAATTTAACAAAAAAGAGACTGAAAGTTGAAACCAAGCTCACGGTGGGCAAACAGGACGCCAAATGTGGGTACTTAGGAACTACTTGTGCATTTTTTTATTTCTGTGAGCTCAAAGTTTGCAGGATGGTAGGACTTTGTATTCCAAACAATCGTATGTTGTTTGTTTTTCGATTTTTATGGCTTTTGGCGAGAAAATGACGTCACAAGATTGACAGCAAAATTAAATTTCAACTGATGGCGTAACAAATAGGTAATTTTGAAGGACGGTGAAGAGATAGAAACAAATGAGAATTTTTTTTTTGAAAAACCCAATTGCTTTAGGAGATATAGCATTTCGAAATATGCTTTTGTTTCTAAAAATAGTAACAAAATGGCGGCAATCTCACAAATCAAGGCTTAATAATCCTTTAACCAACCGAGCTTTTCAAAAACTGTTTTCACATTTGTTTCTATCTCGTCACCCTTTTTCAAAATTACCTATTTGTTAGGTTTGGATAAATTCTGCCGGCAGAATTTCGAGCAGAATAAGAGATTTTTGATGCGAGCATTCTGCCGGCAGAATAAGGCATTTTCGAGCAGAACTTGAGTCCTTGAGCAGTACAAGGGAAACTCGGCGGCACTAATGACGGATAACAGTTATAAGAAAAATTTAAAACTTAATTATAAACAAATGGAAAACAGCTCGTGATTAATTTGATTATTTAATCGCTACAACGCACTCATATTAAAAGTAAGACGAATTTAATACAATTTTGCTACGCATAATGGATATGTAATTAGTTTTTATGGGTTATGCCCAGGCTCCCCTCTACATTTGCGAAAATACAGACGGCCCAAAGGGCCGAAAATATTTTTTCGGATACCGAGCAGAATTCGAGCAGAATATTAAAGGGTGTCCGAGCAATTTTGAGCAGAATAAGCGCTTTTTACGTGCACTGCCGGCAGGCAGAATAAGCCATTCTACGATGAGTTTTAGCGAGAATATCGTAGTGGCGGGAACAAGTTATCAAATGTAAGAAGTTTTATCAATAATTTGAGATTGACTACGTCACAGCCTTTCAGTAGGTAAACAGCGCCTACTTTTACCGCTTGTATGCGTTCATTAAATGTTAATTAGATTCCCTTACACGCGGTCAATTGTGGTTCATTTGGCTTTGTGTACGGGTGTTCCAAGTGAGAATACGTTTTAGTATGTTACAATCAAACCTTTCCCCTTCGTGCAGCGGACAAAAGGGGTAAATAATGATAATCGATTCTATGACGATCGATTAAAAGCGATAGAAATGATAATCAATAAAATCAGAATCTCTTATCTTGTGAGTGTTTCTATCGATCCATCGATTATATCGATATCAGTTGATCTATAGTTATATCAATCGATCTATCAATCGGTTTACATCGATTGACGAGCAGGGGAGAATTACTTGCGCATGTTTCTCTAATCCTATCGGTCTCGTTTTTCTGTCACGTACAGGCTACTTTATGATATACCAGTCATACCAAGTATACATGTCGTTTCAGGACCAAAACAATGTAAAACTCAGCGTTGGAAAAAGGTAATACTATGTTCCTTGAAAAAAAGATGGGGTGAAAAAAGAGTCTGAATGGGAAAAATTGTCTTTAGTTTTGGTCAGTTGTTAAACAAAGGGTACTTTTATGGTGAGTTAATTTTTATTTTTTTTAAGGCGTCGATCAATAGTTTATTCAATAAATTCTATTTAAAGCAAAAGTGAACTTATAATTCCGAGTTTCAATTCATAGCAGTGCTTGTTCATGCTATTTCAAAACATTTGTATGTGTGTGTGTGTGTGTGTTTTTTTTTTGGTAAGCAAACTACGTAAAAAAACTACATTAACTACAAACAAAACCTCCATAAAGCATAAATATATTAATATACTCTTTAAAATAGAATACTAAAACAAACATCCTGTTACTCTAAACACGCTTCCAACGTCGTTGAAGGCCCCTCCTTCAGCAACACCGTGAAAATTTCTGAAGATATATTTTTATTCTTGATTAGATCTATAGGAAGCCACAAGAAATCGAGAACTTCCATCATCAATCCTGGAAAAGCACGTCATTTATCTTTAGCAAGAAATTTAATGAATAAAACGGATGCCTGATTTAAATCGCCTCCAATTTTCACAAACATCAGAGAGTTTAATGCCTTCTTCTCCTCAGTAAAGAAAAGTGTACTCTGAAAACCAGAAATTTCCGATGAAGGTATGTTAGCCTGATTTGTGAGAAACTATGCATGTAGTGAAAGTATGAACTGAAGAATCAGATACTACGTATTTTTATTTCTTTTCTAGATTGTGGCAACTGCACCCCTTTTCATCACCTTGACTGTTTCATGCGTTGTTTCTTCTCCAGTTACAGAGGCTGAATCGAACGATTTTCCCAGTAAGTTGTTGACGTTACTTAGACATGTAAGGTTTAATAAGGGTGCAGAATTTTCAAATGGAGATTAGATTGAGAAGACACAAAGTAAAGACAGTAAAGTAACCGAGTCAATTTCAAATGTACCAGAATGGCTTTTTCAGGGACCCGGTGAACTTTTTGACTATGACCATGAATAAAATCGAAAAGGTAGTCACATGGAATTTACCAAAGTTAGCTCAAAGTTTTAATGTTCAGTTTTTCATGTTTCAGTGACCAGAAGGAAGAAAAAGAGGAGCAAAGTACAATTTCCAAAAAGAAACTTGCCCAATCCGATACCGTAAAATTCCGAAGATAAACCCCTCCGTGTATAAGCCCCTCCAAATATAAGCCCCCCATAATCGTAACGCAAAAAACCCTCCGTTAAATCGCCCCTCCGAACAGGAACCCATCAAATGATGATGGGCTCCTACCCTCCGAATATAAGCCCCCCGGGTGCTTGTACTTGGAATTTTCCCTCGAATACAAAGTAAAACAAAGCAAAAATGGTAAATTTCCTTTCCACTACAAGCCAGCCCAATCGATTTTGAAACGCAAATTCCCCTCCGTACACAAGCCCCTCTGAATATAAGTCCCTCCAAAAATAAGCGCCTCAAAAACGGCTTTTCAAAAATATAAGCCCCGGGGCTTATTTTCGGAATTTTACGGTATCCTTTCAACTATAAGGCTAGCCCAATCGATTTTGAAACGTAAATTTAGCCTCCGTAGATAAGCCCCTACGAATATAAGCCCCTCCAAAAATAAGCCCCTCAAAAAGGCCTTTGAAAAATATAAGCCCCTGGGCTTATTTTCGGAATTTTACGGTACTTTAAAAACATGTTTAGTTGGTGTTAATGGGGCATTAGTCTAGGCCCAAAGTCTAGGCCCAAAGCCTAGACTAATGCCAAAAGAATAACCTGGAATAATAACTCATCTCGTGAGGAAAATATTTTGAGTAAAACTCGTAAATATGATTTTCCTTTTCAGTCTTTCGAACTGGACGTGAAAAGCGGCAAACAGTCCAAATCACCAATTTTCGGAGCTGTCTGGTGATGGATGGGAGAGATCCTTTCCTCTATGTAAAGAACTGCCCTTCTGCCAACCAGTGGAATGCAAAATGCAAATTTGAATATAATATCATATGCACATACCCAAAAAACAGATTCCGTTATTACTGGAGCTGCTCTAAAAGGGCTCTCAACGCTAAATGCTGTGACGTTGTATGCCCTTAAAACGTGTATCTGATTAGCAATATTATCATCTGTTTTCGGTAATACCTTTAAAAAAAGGCTTTACTGCTTCTCGCCTGAGAATGAAGAACAGTTCATTTTCTATAGTGATACGCCACTTGCACATCTCCCATAGTGCACCTTATCTGCCCCCCAAAATGTTGCAGAAGCATTGTTTTCAATTTCTCTTGGGATGGCTGTAATACCCAGGGGAAATGAAATACAAAGGTTGTGCAACATTTTTTTTTTTTGGGGGGCGCAAATAAGGTGCATTATGGGAGATGTGAAAGTAGGGTATTCAAGATAAGTGCAGTGTAACAGTGACGTAAATTGATTTTGTAATGTGTACATTATTCTGTAATAAGATACAATACGCTATTGCTTTTTTACATGAATGAAGGTACGAAAACAATTTTTGTGAAAGGACAATTGTCAAGCCTTGAGCTCAGCTCTTGAATAATAAAATACACATTTTATCAAGACCCTTTTGCAGCGTCCCTCAAGTTCCCTGACGAAGCAGTCAAAAAGGTGAAACTCAGCTGCTAAACAGCTTGCACGTGTTTCAGCCAGGCGGCTTGTGAAGTAGGATTGTTGGTTCTGCCTAAATTCACAACGGGTCATAAACAAATTCTAGTTTCACTCAGAACAACTAGAAAAAAGTGGAACGGCACCTATAACTTTGGTAAAGAAAGAGTTTTCTCACGGCCATAGGTATTTGAGACCGGCCGTTGCATTTTGTTCAACAATTATGTTAAACTTCAGCTTCACTGTTCCTTCACACAATCTTGACTCCGTTTGTGTGAGTGTGTGTGGGTGGGTGTTTTATAGATGCTTATAAAATAACTAAGATAATAAGCCCGTTCTGATTGGTTAAAAACCTATGGTTTATTGTGCCGGTAAACTCATAGAAAACTTAATTTTTATAAAAGCAATAGACCACACTTTCTATGGGTTTACCGGCGTGATAACCCACTTGGGATGTTGGGAGAACACGAGAAAAGCCTATAAACCACTCGCCTTCGGCTCGGGATTTACAGGCTTTTCTCCTGTTCTTCCAAGAGGGGGGAGGTACAGGAGGGTAAATCTCCCTCTTCCCTACTTTTTCACTTAAGAAAGCGGTCAAAAATAGGGTACTTTACTATGGGGAAAATTGTAATAGAGGGCAATTAATATCACTGTAATCGACTCTCTAGGACTCACAAACTATTTTAACACGCATCACACGAAAAAAGCTAAGGTTTTTTTTAGTGATATGAGCTATTCTCTTAGTTTCTGAGAGGCGACCTTGCAGTATTTCGTATCCGTGGTGTAGTTAACGCGCAAATCTGTCACCGAACAACCATGGTGCAGCAATGGCTAAAAGACCCTAAAATCATTCTCGCGTTACCAATCTGGATTTATCCTTTAGAATTGCCTCTCAGTCGGATGTTACTAAAACGGGGAGCGGGGAGTGGGGAACAGGGAACGGAAGTCTGGGAACGAGTTGTCAGCGGAAACCTCCACAAAAATCCAAAATGGCGGTCCAAAAAACGAGAGAGAGAAAGAAGAAGACAAAGAAAGGAATTCGATCGTGCCTTGGTTGAAATCAGATGGGGACGAAATTGCAAATCAGACTCACATTTTACGTTTACGTTTTGAGCAGGTGGTATGTTTTTTCGATATTCAACCTGTTTCATTTACAATATGATAAGGTCTTAGGTCTTAGTTTTCGAGACACCTGGCAGTCACTCACATTACTCCTGGACTACTCCGTTTACTTTAGACCGTCGCTTAATCCTGCCTGTTTATCCCCCTGAATGTTCTTTTTCCCACTCAGACAAACTCTTGGAGAGTAAAGGTTTTATCCAAGCCCATTATATGGCCTGTTTTGAGAATGCTTGGTAAATAACTCGCAGGCATTGTAATGAGAAATAAACGTGGAATTTATTAATGCATGTACATATAGTGTTCTCGCGTTCTGTGCTTGAGTCAAACTTTGTACAGCTATTAGTATTTAAAACTAACGGCTAAAACTTGTTTTTTACAATTTTTTTATAACGGAAAAAAATAGAGGGACTGTAATAACATAACTGCAGCTCGCGTTCACTGAGCGCGTTGTACCAGCAACGCATGCGTTTGATTGGTCATTATACAATAGATGTTAATTTGCGTTGACAACGGGTTTAATCTAAGTTGCCGACATTGACAAGTCGTTGACAAGTCGACGTTTCCATAAAATGTACGCTTTCATACCATAAGGCACATCTTGCGCAAACACGCGAAGGATTTTTTGTATTTTGATTAGGAAAATGTTTTCTTGTGCATGTTTGCCGATTATATTTCGAGGAATGGCCCAGAAACAGTATAGAATCACTGTTTCGAAAAACACGCGCGTAATCGATGCTAAATGTGTCTGGCATGTTTTTCATCACCAGCGGAGTTTCTTAATTAATGAATGGTAAAAGGCGTGAAATTCCTCTCACGCCTCCTGAACGCGAGCTGCAGTGATGTTATTACAGTCCCTCTATTTTTCTCGCTTCCTCCCAAACGGCCCCCGCCCCCTGAGTAGTTTTGACACTCAGGCAAGATGCCCGTCACCCAAAGCGCTCGATCTCGACGTTCTTACGGAAAAATGGAGGACTGTGAACAGTCTAAAAAAAATTGTAAAAAACAAGTTTTAGCCGTTAGTTTTAAATACTAATAGCTGTACAAAGTTTGACTCAAGCACAGAACGCGAGAACACTATATGTACATGCATTAATAAATTCCACGTTTATTTCTCATTACAATGCCTGCGAGTTATTTACCAAGCATTCTCAAAACAGGGCATATAATGGGCTTGGATAAAACCTTTACTCTCCAAGAGTTTGTCTGAGTGGGAAAAAGAACATTCAGGGGGATAAACAGGCAGGATTAAGCGACGGTCTAAAGTAAACGGAGTAGTCCAGGAGTAATGTGAGTGACTGCCGGGTGTCTCGAAAACTAAGACCTAAGACCTTATCATATTGTAAATGAAACAGGTTGAATATCGAAAAAACATACCACCTGCTCAAAACGTAAACGTAAAATGTGAGTCTGATTTGCAATTTCGTCCCCATCTGATTTCAACCAAGGCACGATCGAATTCCTTTCTTCGTCTTCTTCTTTCTCTCTGTCGTTTTTTGGACCGCCATTTTGGATTTTTGTGGAGGTTTCCGCTGACAATTCGTTCCCAGACTTCCGTTCCCCGCTCCCCGCTCCCCGCTCCCCGCTCCCCGTTCCCCGTTTTAGTAACATCCCTCTCAGTCCCATTGTTTTTATCAGAAAGTGGTTTTGTGACGGGTTTATGGATAATTGAGACCATTGGCCGTAGACCTTACTTGATCCATCTTATTTGGAGTGGTCTCAAAAGTTAATGACCTAAGGCAGGCTTGACCTTCGTTCATGTAATCTACTTTTTATTGCATCAAGGCTTAATGCCAAGTCTGATAGTTTTGTTTCATGGCATCGAGAACCTGGTGCCACAGCTGTTGATGCTTTCGGTATTACCTGGGCTAATTTTTGTTACGCTTTTCCTCAGTTTTAGTCAGCTGTCTCGAGTTTCGGCCAAAGACAAAGGTAACCAAAACGTATACTAAGCCGTCTTCGCCATCTCTGCACGGTTTTATCTGCACTCACTCGCAAGAAAGGCAAGAAAGACTCCTTCTACTCACTGCGCCGCCTTCTTAACGTCTGTTGGCTCGGATCTCAATGACGGAATAAAAACAACATAGCGCTGTCACTTACTTAGGCAGCGGAATGAAGTGAAATGCCCATTTAACTTAGTAGATGTCAAGGATGGAGTCTTTCCTTCAAAAGAACCTTTTTCAAATAATGAATATCTGATTTTGGGTGCGACTTTTTTAGGTACGCACGCTTGCGTATTTTTCCTCTGCTAATTCTAATCGTGTTAATATATATCTGCGAAGGGGATATCCTATCACGGCAGATGTGCAGGTGAAAATGTTACGATAATCAAAGTGCGAGTGTTCAGTAGATAAAAATACTGATAAAAAGGTCCGTGGTAAGCGTTTTTAAAGATGGTACGTATACTTGTCGGCTATTTTCACAGACTGCCTTCACAGACTGCTTTTCATTGACACCATTTGGTGTCTGTGTTTGTACGTGCAATAAAACTGTGTTGGTCCTGGTTTTGGCACTCACTTAATGAATTTCGTAGGATATATAGAATTGCCTCGTGCCCTGTCACCTTTTAAATAATATATAGGGTGGAAATGTATAAAACCTTGTTGTGAGTCGTGCCACTTTCCACTTTCTCTCTCGGTACCACTTCGGTGAATAATTGTTTAGTATTGCTATTCGCGGCCACGTCCTTAACATCCGATCGCGTGATGTCCCCTAACGGCTCATTTGCCACAGTTGAGAGTACCTTTGTGTTAGAATGAGGACAAGGCATGGTGTTAAGTTGGGGAGGGGGGAAATTCGAGGCTGCGCGCTTTTTTGAAAAGGGGGCGTAATTCGTTCTTTCTATGAGGCTTGCACAGACGACGTGGAGGCTGCGTATTCAAAATTTGAATGTCTAGGCTACCCCAGAGGACAAAGAAAAACCAGCATGTTCAGTTTTTACGCCACCATTGCAATAGGGCAGTTTTTCCCAGTTATTCTCGCGTTTCCCAGATAAAAGTGAACGAAGGCAACCAGAACAGGGGTGACAAATTCAAAAGTAGCAGAAGATATTTGGTTTAATTATCTTTATCTAAAACTCCGGTTCATATTTGCTTGCACGAACTATATTCAAAGCACTGCCATTACATCAGATCATGTAGTATCCATTACACAAACTAATACATTATTAGACCAAGTATTACTTACGCTAACACACTCATTACAATTTTAATTTTAATACAGACAGGAATTGTTAAATACACAGTATTGGATAGATAATGTTAAATACAGGTTGTCAACTTAGCCGAGTTATATCTACTTTGCAATAAATTTAAAATGATGTTAATTTTTGAAGAAATTCAGATAAACGCTTCAGAGAGCGTTTATCAAAAACCTCCCCCTTATCTTCCCCTTTAAGAACGTGCATTGTTTGGGATGATTTCCAACGAAATAAGGAAATAAGAAGACTGAGAGAAGCAATGATACTTTAATAACGAGAAAAGGCAAGATGCTGATTGCCAGCTGCCTAATCTGGAGTTCAACCGTTGGGAGTTAATATTAAAATATTGTAACTGCATGTCATAAGAATTCCATGCGCTTGCATTGCTTTCGAGGCGAACTGGATCTGGTTTCGGAGCGAACATGAAGGCCGAAGAAGACGCCAGTGAGCGGACACGAAATTCGATAATAACGAGATCTAGAGGAGTTATCGAATTAAAACCGCATAAACCCATTGTGGTTCGAAAGCAAACCAGAACAATAAGCTTCAATCGAGTGAACCATCTACTTCTCAGATCTCTTAGTTTCTTTTTTTTTTCTTAGACACCTGCGGGCACAAAATGGATGGCGCTCGAGACGCAAGCTTTTAATTCTCATTACTATGGTAAAATTATTTTACAAGCTTAATTTCAGATTAAAACAATTTTTATTTATTTCACCGGTTCCCGCCGGTTTATCACTACCGTTTCTTTAAAAGTCAATCCCTTTATTAACTCAACAGTTGCAGCTTGGTATAAATTTATAGAATCAATAGCTTACAACCCACTATTCCACATTCTTTATGTGGCTTATCCATTATCAACTCCTTTACATTAAATATTGGGCTTATTATGTATAACGTTATATACATTAACCAAATCTCATTCACGTTAAACGCAAAGCAAATCTCTACCCTCTACCCTCAAGGCAACCAAGACCACAGTTGAGGATCGAGAATGAAAAGTTACAAGATCGGGTAACACTACTTGAAGTTAACGAAGTTGATGCACGTTCGGCAAGTGTACGGAATCGCGCGATCGAAAGCGTATTAGTCACGGAAATAAAGGTTACTAAAGCACTCTATACATAACAAAGCATAAAATAATTGATAACGGCGACCGAGGGTTAACAAGAGCGCGAAAACATTCATGTAAATACATAGTGTTAAAAAGAAGATACACCATTAAACAAGTCGGTATAAATTTGGTTTACAACATCATGGTGACAGCTAGAGGCCCTTTTTAGATTTACAGGAGGTCGGTTTTGCGCGAAGCTCGCAAAGACACTTAAGTGTTTGCTATAGCGCGCGTTCGAAGTAATCAGTAGTAAGTTTATAATGAAGATTAACGCGAGCCGATGTAGTCAGCGATAGTGGTCGAAAGTTACCGAAAGTACCCCGAAGGATTGCGAGGATGCTCATTAACATTATAGTGTTCACAAGTAGGCGATAGCGCGAGTTCCAAGTAATGGTATAAGTCTCTATAAAGACTAACGCAACCCGAAGTAGTCAATGATAGCGGTCGAAAGTTACCGAAAGTACCCCGAAGGATTGCGAGGGTGTTCATTAACATTACAGTAGATTTACAAGTTATATTTCCCTTTGCATAAATAAAAATAATATTGGAGTTGTAATATAGCATATTTTATTTTATTTTAACTTATTTTCTCGAATACATTAGCTCTACAGCTAGTCTGTAAATTTCGAGCATAAATAAAGGATATGTATGTATGTATGTATTGCAATGTTCACAAGTTGGCAATAGCGTGCGTTCGAAGTAATGGTAGGTGTCTTTGAAGATTGACGCAAACCGAAGTAGCCGATAATAGTGGTCGAAAGTGACCGAAAGTACCCCGAAGGATTGCGAGGGTGTTCATTAAAATTATAGTGTTCACAAGTTGGCGATAGCGCGCGTTCCAAGTAATGGTATAAGTCTCTATGAAGATTGACGCAAGTCGAAGTAGTCAATGATAGTGGCCGAAAGTTGCCGAAAGTACCCCGAAGGATTGCGAGGGTGTTCATTAAAATTATAGTGTTCACAAGTTGGTGATAGCGCGCGTTCCAAGTAATGGTAGAAGTCTCTATGAAGATTGACGTAAGTCGAAGTAGTCAACGATAGTGCTCGGAAGTTACCGAAAGTACCCCGGAGGATTGCGAGGGTGTTCATTAACATTTCAGTGTTCACAAGTTAGAGATAGCGCGTGTTCCAAGTAAAGGTAGAAGTCTCTATGAAGATTGACGTAAGTCGAAGTAGTCAATGATAGTGGTCGAAAGTTACCGAAAGTATCCCCGAAAGATGGGGACAGTGTTCATTTCACTGAACGCAACTTTGTAAAGGCATTTAAGCGTTTACCATAGCGCGTGTTCGAAGTTATGGTAGGTTTAGTATATGGAGATTAACGCAAGCCGAAGTAATCAACGATAATGGTCGAAAGTTACCGAAAGTACCCCCCAAAATGGCGAGAGTGTTCATTACAGTCATTTAAGCGTTTAGGAACACGAAGATTAACGAAAGCCGAAGAAGCCGACAATGGTACTCGTAAGTTACCAACACTGCCCAAAAGGTTGGCGAGAGCCCATCATATTTCTCGATCAACATTAACGATATTTTGAATAAACCTATCCTTAATAATTTCAGAACAAAAGAAAAGCCCAGTTGCCCAGTAGCAGTCGTTTCCGTAAGAAGGAAAGTCCTTCTTCGAAAATGTTGACTGCTACTGTAGCAGAATTCTACAAAGTTTTATTTAGCTTTTATATTACTGGAAAAAAAATATTAGATTAAGTTTCTTAAGTATTTCATCTTGATCGCTACATCTTCACTTTGGCTGTATTGTAAGACGCAGGCACTTCTTCTGATGTCCAACTTGAGAAACACGTCCTCAAACAGAAGAAAATGCAATGTTTATCAGTAGACTGTAGAAAAGGAGAAATTTGACCACTGGTCATTTTGTGCCCTTGTTTTTCGCGTTGGTTAGTTATTCAAGTGATTTACAGTCTAACAGTCCGCTATTTTTTGGACCGCCCCAGCTCGAACCCAGTTGTAAAAACTGGGGCTATCCAATTCTTCTCAAGAGATAACGTACCTTTCATTGTTGGTGTTTTTTTATCAGCTAGTACAGGTTTCACCAGATGACGATTTTCCAATCTTGGTACACTATAAAAGTGTAATTTGAAAAAAAACCTGAACTCAGTAAACATAACGACCAAAGTAAATGTCTCTTAGCAAAATACAAATAAAGCATCTCAATGATAAAAAATTCAGGTACTTCTGCCACACCCAACACCATTTTTGGGTTTAACTGTACTTTTTGCAATAAGCACATATAAGAAACTTATATTACTGATTTCCGTTTGCAGTAGGGATAAATGAGTTTATTTCAGTCGTTCACTTCTTTGTTCTCTATTCTCTCACTAGCAAACGACGCCGGGTACTACTCTTACGATGTTGTGCTCTTATTCTAGAGTATATCAATCCGAACTCCTCGAGCTCCTCGTGGTGCTCGATATGTAGGCCTAAGGAGAAAACTATCCATTATACCTGAAGCGTAGAAAACGCCTCCCCACGTGATGAACAAAATTAACCGGGTAGATTCAATCTAGAAAATAAAAAAGCTAAAGAAAAAGAAACAAGCGCTTAGAGGATGTTACCAACAGACTTAAATTGAACTAATACAACCTATTTTGATTTGCAACGATAAGGGATATAGATAAGAAATGAAGTTTAACGCCCACTAAAAATATCTGACCATCAGCAGATATTCTAAGTGGGCCGAGACATAAAAAATCATATCAATAAAGACAAGTCGACTCTCACTGAACCCTCAAACAGCATTTTCCCTGTAACAACAACTGCGCAAAGTCGTAAAGTTACACTATAAATACAATAAATTCATTTCCGACGTCTCCACTTAGATATATATAAAGCGTCCAGCAAAAGCCTTGTTATAACCTGCAAAGATATAACAGTGGAGAGTCAGGCACTTAAATAATTTCAAGGTTCAAATCTATGTTTACTAAGTGAAATGTACAATTTGAATCATTACAGTTATCTTTTTATGGTATCTAATCATCTCATGGTATATCACTACTAATAATAAAAACAATAACAATTAAAATAATAATAATAATTCTACTAATAGTTTATTTAACAGATCCATGAAGTGTCTCTTCCATGTTAAATGAAATTATACGCAATTAAAAATAAATTAAATTCAAGTGAAAAAAGTTCTCTCCTCAAATGAAATGATTGTGACTGCAAATCCCATTAGAACTAGTTAAGAGCAGATATCAGGCAAAAACATTAAGGAGTTCTCATATCTTCTCAAGTGGAAACTTTCTAAGGGTATATCTCATTCGTCCTATAGTTAACACCAGAATTCGGACAAAAGCAATTGGGTGTTCTTCTTCTCAGGCTAGGAAGCTCCTGCCTCCCTTGCTTGCTGGGTTGGAATCCCAGTTTACCTAATTTTAATACTAAGTAATAACTACGATAGACTGAAGTATCAGTCCAGGGAGCTCCTGACTCCATTGCTTGCTGGGTAGGAGTCCCAGTTTCTCTAATTTTAATAGTAAGTAATAACTTTGATAGACTAAAGTATCAGTCCAGAGAGCTCCTGACTCCCTTGCTTGCTGGGTTGGAATCCCAGTTTATCTACTTTTAATAGTAACTATCATCTATTATTCACTGAAGTATCAGTCCAGGGAGCTCCTGTCTCCCTTGCTTGATGGGTTGGAATCCCAGTTTCTTAAGTTTCAATAGTAAGTTTCATCTATTATTGACTAAAGTATCAGTCCAGGGAGCTCCTGTCTCCCTTGCTTGCTGGGTTCGAATCCCAGTTTATCTAGTTTTAACAGCAGGTTTCATCCAGTATTGACTGAAGTATCAGTCCAGGGAGCTCCTGTCTCCCTTGCTTACTGGGTTGGAATCCCAATTTATCTAGTTTTAATAGTACGTTTTATATATTATTGCTTGCTGGGTTGGAATCCCAGTTTATCTAGTTTTAATAGTAAGTTCCATCTATTATTGACTGAAGTATCAGTCCAGGGAGCTCGATCCTGTCTCCCTTGCTTGCTGGGTTAAAATCCCAGTTTATTTAGTTTTCATAGTACGTTTCATCTATTATTGACTGAAGTATCACTCCAGAGAGCTCCCGTCTCTCCTGCTTGCTGGGTTGGAATCCCAGTTTATTTAGTTTTAATAGTACGTTTCATCTATTATTGACTGAAGTATCACTCCAGAGAGCTCCTGTCTCCCTTGCTTGCTGGGTTGGAATCCCAGTTTATTTAGTTTTAATAGTACGTTTCATCTATTATTGACTGAAGTATCACCCTAGAGAGCTCCTGTCTCCCTTGCTTGCTGGGTTGGAATCCCAGTTTATTAAGTTTCAATAGTAAGTTTCGTCTATTATTGACTAAAGTATCAGTCCAGGGAGCTGCTGTCTCCCTTGCTTGCTCGGTTCGAATCCCAGTTTATCTAGTTTTAACAGTAGGTTTTATCTATTATTGACTGAAGTATCAGTCCTGGGATAGGCTGTCTCCAATGCTTCCTGGGTTCGAATCCAAATTTATCTAGTTTTAATAGTAAGTTTTATATATTATTGCTTGCCGGGTTGGAATCCCAGTTTATCTAGTTTTAATAGTAACTTTAATCTATTATTGACTGAAGTATCAGTCCAGGGAGCTCCTGTCTCCCTTGCTTGCTGGGTTGGAATCCCAGTTTATCTAGTTTTAATAGTAAGTTTCATCTATTATTGACTGAAGTATCAGTCCAGGGAGCTCCTGTCTCCCTTGCTTGCTGGGTTGGAATCCCAGGTTATCTAGTTTTAATAGTAAGTTTCATCTATTATTGACTGAAGTATCAGTCCAGGGAGCTCCTGTCTCCCTTGCTTGCTGGGTTGGAATCCCAGTTTATCTAGTTTTAATAGTACGTTTCATCTATTATTGACTGAAGTATCAGTCCAGGGAGCTGCTGTCTCCCTTGCTTGCTGGGTTGGATTCCCAGTTTATCTAGTTTTAATGGCAAGTTTCATTTATTATTGACTGAAGTATCAGTCCAGGGAGCTGCTGTCTCCCTTGCTTTCTGGGTTGGAATCCCAGTTTATCTAGTTTTAATAGTAAGTTTCATCTATGATTGACTGAAGTATCAGTCCAGGGAGCTCCTGTCTCCCTTGCTTGCTGGGTTGGAATCCCAGTTTATCTAGTTTTAATAGTAAGTTTCATCTATTATTGACTGAAGTATAAGTCCAGGGAGCTCCTGTCTCCCTTGCTTGCTGGGTTGGATTCCCAGTTTATCTAGTTTTAATAGTAAGTTTCATCTATTAATGACTGAAGTATCAGTCCAGGGAGCTCCAGTCTCCCTTGCTTGCTGGGTTGGAATCCCAGTTTATCTACTTTTAATAGTAAGTTTCATCTATTATTGACTGAAGTATCAGTCCAGGGAGCTCCTGTCTCCCTTGCTTGCTGGGTTGGAATCCCAGTTTATCTAGTTTTAATAGTAAGTTTCATCTATTATTGACTGAAGTATCAGTCCAGGGAGCTCTTGTCTCCCTTGCTTGCTGGGTTGGAATCCCAGTTTATCTAGTTTTAATAGTAAGTTTTATCTATTATTGACTGAAGTATCAGTCCGGGAGCTCCTGTCTCCATTGCTTGTTGGGTTGGAATCCCAGTTGCCCTTAGTGCATATTACTTTCAAAATCAGTGATAATCTTCTTAGAGCAACAACTCTTTCCAAGAAAATCTGAAATTATACCTAAAATAACTGAGATTTTTTTATTTAAACAACAACAAAAAAAAAATTAAAAACTTGAAAAAACCCGTTTCGTTACAGAAGCTGAGATATGGCATGACCTAAAGAAAAGGGTGTATGGCCTGTGCAGTATCCGAGACGCACGTGAGTGCAATGGCCATATAAATTGGGGGACCTCCGCTTGCGTCCATACCGGGACACCTGGGCATGAGCGCTTACAACAGACTTGTTTCGTGACAGAAGCTGAGATATGGCATGACCCGATGAGCGGTACACCGCTACGGCCCGTGCAGTATCACTCGTAAAGCTCTGCACCACTGCAGAATGAGTCGATAAGCACTTGAGTGCAACGGCCGTTTTCTTATCAGGTGCCCAATACATCACCTGTCGGTCAGAGGCGACCACCCAGACCTCGGTGTAACTGATGGCTCAGTACCACTCTCACCGCATAAGTAGACAAGCACCCTGTGGAACGCACGAAACCCTCCACCTGGCTTGAGGCCACTGTATTGGCAACAATACGCCAACTTTGTTTTTGGAATCCCCTTTTTCTACTTATGGCTGCTATTAAACTTACTGAAAGAATTGCTGCTGCTCAAACATTATACTACTATAAATAACAATTAAAGCTAAGATGTAATGCACTTCATTTAGTTCTAGAATTAGGGTATTAAAGGTTCACCTACATGCATAATAGACTGTAGTATCACTCCAGGTATTACTTATCTTGCTTGCTGCATTGGAATCCCAGTGAATGATTTCTTTTAACAGTTAGTTTCATCTATTATTGACTGAAGTATCAGTCCGGGAGCTCCTGACTCCCTTGCTTGCTGGGTTGGAATCCCAGTTTACCTAGTTTTACTAGTAAGTTTCATCTATTATTGACTGAAGTATCAGTCCAGGGAGCTCCTGTCTCCCTAGCTTGCTGGGTTGGAATCCCAGTTTCTCTAATTTTAACAGTAAGTAATAACTATATGATAGTGTGAAGTTTTAGTCCAGGGAGCACCTGTCTCCCTTGCTTACTGGGTTGGAATCCCAGTTTATCTAGTTTTAATAGTAAGTTTCATCTATTATTGACTGAAGTATCAGTCCAGGGGAGCTCCTGTCTCCCTTGCTTGCTGGGTTGGAATCCCAGTTTATCTACTTTTAATAGTAAGTTTCATCTATTATTGACTGAAGTATCAGTCCAGGGAGCTGCTGTCTCCCTTGCTTCCTGGGTTGGAATCCCAGTTTATCTAGTTTTAATAGTAAGTTTCAACTATTATTGACTGAAGTATCAGTCCAGGGAGCTCCTGTCTCCCTTGCTTGCTGGGTTGGCTTCCCAGTTTATCTAGTTTTAATAGTAAGTTTCATCTATTAATGACTGAAGTATCAGTCCAGGGAGCTCCTGTCTCCCTTACTTGCTGGGTTGGAATACCAGTTTATCTACTTTTAATAGTAAGTTTCATCTATTATTGACTGAAGTATCAGTCGTGGAGCTGCTGTCTCCCTTGCTTGCTGGGTTGGAATCCCAGTTTCTCTAGTTTTAATACTAAGTTTCATCTATTATTGACTGAAGTATCAGTCCAGGGAGCTGCTGTCTCCCTTGCTTGCTGGGTTGGAATCCCAGTTTATCTAGTTTTAATAGTAAGTTTCATCTATGATTGACTGAAGTATCAGTCCAGGGAGCTGCTCTCTCCCTTGCTTGCTGGGTTGGAATCCCAGTTTATCTAGTTTTAATAGTAAGTTTCATCTATGATTGACTGAAGTATCAGTCCAGGGAGCTCCTGTCTCCCTTGCTTGCTGGGTTGGAATCCCAGTTTATCTCGTTTTAATAGTAAGTTTCATCTATTATTGACTGAAGTATCAGTCCAGGGAGCTCCTGTCTCCCTTGCTTGCTGGGTTGGAATCCCAGTTTATCTAGTTTTAATAGTAAGTTTAATCTATTATTGACTGAAGTATCAGTCCAGGGAGTTGCTGTCTCCCTTGCTTCCTGGGTTGGAATCCCAGTTTATCTAGTTTTAATAGTAAGTTTCAACTATTATTGACTGAAGTATCAGTCCAGGGAGCTCCTGTCTCCCTTGCTTGCTGGGTTGGCTTCCCAGTTTATCTAGTTTTAATAGTAAGTTTCATCTATTATTGACTGAAGTATCAGTCCAGGGAGCTCCTGTCTCCCTTGCTTGCTGGGTTGGAATACCAGTTTATCTACTTTTAATAGTAAGTTTCATCTATTATTGACTGAAGTATCAGTCCAGGGAGCTGCTGTCTCCCTTGCTTGCTGGGTTGGAATCCCAGTTTATCTAGTTTTAATAGTAAGTTTCATCTATTATTGACTGAAGTATCAGTCCAGGGAGCTGCTGTCTCCCTTGCTTGCTGGGTTGGAATCCCAGTTTATCTAGTTTTAATAGTAAGTTTCATCTATTATTGACTGAAGTATCAGTCCAGGGAGCTCCTGTCTCCCTTGCTTGCTGGGTTGGAATCCCAGTTTATCTAGTTTTAATAGTAAGTTTCATCTATTATTGACTGAAGTATCAGTCCAGGGAGCTCCTGTCTCCCTTGCTTGCTGGGTTGGAATCCCAGTTTATCAAGTTTTAATAGTACGTTTCATCTATTATTGACTGAAGTATCAGTCCAGGGAGCTCCTGTCTCCCTTGCTTGCTGGGTTGGAATCCCAGTTTATCTAGTTTTAATAGTAAGTTTCATCTATTATTGACTGAAGTATCAGTCCAGGGAGCTCCTGTCTCCCTTGCTTGCTGGGTTGGAATCCAAGTTTATCTAGTTTTAATACTAAGTTTCATCTATTATTGACTGAAGTATCAGTCCAGGGAGCTCCTGTCTCTCTTCCTTGCTGGGTTGGAATCCCAGTTTATCTAGTTTTAATAGTAAGTTTCATCTATTATTGACTGAAGTATCAGTCCAGGGAGCTCCTGTCTCCCTTGCTTGCTGGGTTGGAATCCCAGTTTATCTAGTTTTAATAGTAAGTTTCATCTATTATTGACTGAAGTATCAGTCCAGGGAGCTCCTGTCTCCCTTGCTTGCTGGGTTGGAATCCCAGTTTATCTAGTTTTAATAGTAAGTTTCATCTATTATTGACTGAAGTATCAGTCCAGGGAGCTCCTGTCTCGCTTGCTTGCTGGGTTGGAATCCCAGTTTATCTAGTTTTAATAGTAAGTTTCATCTATTATTGACTGAAGTATCAGTCCAGAAAGCTCCTGTCTCCCTTGCTTGCTGGGTTGGAATCCCAGTTTATCTAGTTTTAATAGTAAGTTTCATCTATTATTGACTGAAGTATCAGTCCAGGGAGCTCCTGTCTCCCTTGCTTGCTGGGTTGGAATCCCAGTTTATCTAGTTTTAATAGTAAGTTTCATCTATGATTGACTGAAGTATCAGTCCAGGGAGCTCCTGTCTCCCTTGCTTGCTGGGTTGGAATCCCAGTTTATCTACTTTTAATAGTAAGTTTCATCTATTATTGACTGAAGTATCAGTCCAGGGAGCTCCTGTCTCCCTTGCTTGCTGGGTTGGAATCCCAGTTTATCTAGTTTTAATAGTACGTTTCATCTATTATTGACTGAAGTATCAGTCCAGGGAGCTCCTGTCTCCCTTGCTTGCTGGGTTGGAATCCCAGTTCATCTAGTTTTAATAGTACGTTTCATCTATTATTGACTGAAGTATCAGTCCAGGGAGCTGCTGTCTCCCTTGCTTGCTGGGTTGGAATCCCAGTTTATCTAGTTTTAATAGTAAGTTTCATCTATTATTGACTGAAGTATCAGTCCAGGGAGCTCCTGTCTCCCTTGCTTGCTGGGTTGGAATCCCAGTTTATCTAGTTTTAATAGTAAGTTTCATCTATTATTGACTGAAGTATCAGTCCAGGGAGCTCCTGTCTCCCTTGCTTGCTGGGTTGGAATCCCAGTTTATCTAGTTTTAATAGTAAGTTTCATCTATTATTGACTGAAGTATCAGTCCAGGGAGCTCCTGTCTCCCTTGCTTGCTGGGTTGGAATCCCAGTTTATCTAGTTTTAATAGTAAGTTTCATCTATTATTGACTGAAGTATCAGTCCAGGGAGCTCCTGTCTCCCTTGCTTGCTGGGTTGGAATCCCAGTTTATCTAGTTTTTTAATAGTAAGTTTCATCTATTATTGACTAAAGTATCAGTCCAGGGAGCTCCTGTCTCCTTTTGCTTGCTGGGTTGGAATCCCAGTTTATCTAGTTTTAATAGTAAGTATCATCTATTATTGACTGAAGTATCAGTCCAGGGAGCTCCTGTCTCCCTTGGTTGCTGGGTTGGAATCCCAGTTTATCTAGTTTTAATAGTAAGTTTCATCTATTATTGACTGAAGTATCAGTCCAGGGAGCTCCTGTCTCCCTTGCTTGCTGGGTTGGAATCCCAGTTTATCTAGTTTTAATAGTAAGTTTCATCTATTATTGACTGAAGTATCAGTCCAGGGAGCTCCTGTCTCCCTTGCTTGCTGGGTTGGAATCCCAGTTTATCTAGTTTTAATAGTAAGTTTCATCTATTATTGACTGAAGTATCAGTCCAGGGAGCTCCTGTCTCCCTTGCTTGCTGGGTTGGAATCCCAGTTTATCTAGTTTTAATAGTAAGTTTCATCTATTATTGACTGAAGTATCAGTCCAGGGAGCTCCTGTCTCCCTTGCTTGCTGGGTTGGAATCCCAGTTTATCTAGTTTTAATAGTAAGTTTCATCTATTATTGACTGAAGTATCAGTCCAGGGAGCTCCTGTCTCCCTTGCTTGCTGGGTTGGAATCCCAGTTTATCTAGTTTTAATAGTAAGTTTCATCTATTATTGACTGAAGTATCAGTCCAGGGAGCTCCTGTCTCCCTTGCTTGCTGGGTTGGAATCCCAGTTTATCTAGTTTTAATAGTAAGTTTCATCTATTATTGACTGAAGTATCAGTCCAGGGAGCTCCTGTCTCCCTTGCTTGCTGGGTTGGAATCCCAGTTTATCTAGTTTTAATAGTAAGTTTCATCTATTATTGACTGAAGTATCAGTCCAGGGAGCTCCTGTCTCCCTTGCTTGCTGGGTTGGAATCCCAGTTTATCTAGTTTTAATAGTAAGTTTCATCTATTATTGACTGAAGTATCAGTCCAGGGAGCTCCTGTCTCCCTTGCTTGCTGGGTTGGAATCCCAGTTTATCTAGTTTTAATAGTAAGTTTCATCTATTATTGACTGAAGTATCAGTCCAGGGAGCTCCTGTCTCCCTTGCTTGCTGGGTTGGAATCCCAGTTTATCTAGTTTTTATAGTAAGTTTTATCTATTATTGACTGAAGTATCAGTCCAGGGAGCTCTTGTCTCCCTTGCTTGCTGGGTTGGAATCCCAGTTTATCTAGTTTTAATAGTAAGTTTCATCTATTATTGACTGAAGTATCAGTCCAGGGAGCTCCTGTCTCCCTTGCTTGCTGGGTTGGAATCCCAGTTTATCTAGTTTTAATAGTAAGTTTCATCTATTATTGACTGAAGTATCAGTCCAGGGAGCTCCTGTCTCCCTTGCTTGCTGGGTTGGATTCCCAGTTTATCTAGTTTTAATAGTAAGTTTCATCTATTATTGACTGAAGTATCAGTCCAGGGAGCTCCTGTCTCCCTTGCTTGCTGGGTTGGAATCCCAGTTTATCTAGTTTTAATGGTAAGTTTCATGTATTAATGACTGAAGTATCAGTCCAGTGAGCTCCTGTCTCCCTAGCTTGCTGGGTTGGAATCCCAGTTTCTCTAATTTTAACAGTAAGTAATAACTATGATAGACTGAAGTTTTCGTCCAGGGAGCACCTTTCTCCCTTGCTTGCTGGGTTGGAATCCCAGTTTATCTAGTTTTAATAGTAAGTTTCATCTATTATTGACTGAAGTATCAGTCCAGGGAGCTCCTGTCTCCCTTGCTTGCTGGGTTGGAATCCCAGTTTTTCTAGTTTTAACAGTACGTTTCATCTATTATTGACTGAAGTATCAGTCCAGGGAGCTGCTGTCTCCCTTGCTTGCTGGGTTGGATTCCCAGTTTATCTAGTTTTAATGGCAAGTTTCATCTATTATTGACTGAAGTATCAGTCCATGGAGCTCCTGTCTCCCTTGCTTGCTGGGTTGGAATCCCAGTTTATCTAGTTTTAATAGTAAGTTTCATCTATGATTGACTGAAGTATCAGTCCAGGGAGCTCCTGTCTCCCTTGCTTGCTGGGTTGGAATCCCAGTTTATCTACTTTTTATAGTAAGTTTCATCTATTATTGACTGAAGTATCAGTCCAGGGAGCTCCTGTCTCCCTTGCTTGCTGGGTTGGATTCCCAGTTTATCTAGTTTTAATAGTAAGTTTCATCTATTATTGACTGAAGTATCAGTCCAGGGAGCTCCTGTCTCCCTAGCTTGCTGGGTTGGAATCCCAGTTTATCTAATTTTAACAGTAAGTAATAACTATGATAGACTGAAGTTTTAGTCCGGGGATCACCTGTCTCCCTTGCTTGCTGGTTTGGAATCCCAGTTTATCTAGTTTTAATAGTAAGTTTCATCTATTATTGACTGAAGTATCAGTCCAGGGAGCTCCTGTCTCCCTTGCTTGCTGGGTTGGAATCCCAGTTTATCTAGTTTTAATGGTAAGTTTCATGTATTAATGACTGAAGTATCAGTCCAGTGAGCTCCTGTCTCCCTAGCTTGCTGGGTTGGAATCCCAGTTTCTCTAATTTTAACAGTAAGTAATAACTATGATAGACTGAAGTTTTAGTCCAGGGAGCACCTTTCTCCCTTGCTTGCTGGGTTGGAATCCCAGTTTATCTAGTTTTAATAGTAAGTTTCATCTATTATTGACTGAAGTATCAGTCCAGGGAGCTCCTGTCTCCCTTGCTTGCTGGGTTGGAATCCCAGTTTTTCTAGTTTTAACAGTACGTTTCATCTATTATTGACTGAAGTATCAGTCCAGGGAGCTGCTGTCTCCCTTGCTTGCTGGGTTGGATTCCCAGTTTATCTAGTTTTAATGGCAAGTTTCATCTATTATTGACTGAAGTATCAGTCCATGGAGCTCCTGTCTCCCTTGCTTGCTGGGTTGGAATCCCAGTTTATCTAGTTTTAATAGTAAGTTTCATCTATGATTGACTGAAGTATCAGTCCAGGGAGCTCCTGTCTCCCTTGCTTGCTGGGTTGGAATCCCAGTTTATCTACTTTTTATAGTAAGTTTCATCTATTATTGACTGAAGTATCAGTCCAGGGAGCTCCTGTCTCCCTTGCTTGCTGGGTTGGATTCCCAGTTTATCTAGTTTTAATAGTAAGTTTCATCTATTATTGACTGAAGTATCAGTCCAGGGAGCTCCTGTCTCCCTAGCTTGCTGGGTTGGAATCCCAGTTTATCTAATTTTAACAGTAAGTAATAACTATGATAGACTGAAGTTTTAGTCCAGGGATCACCTGTCTCCCTTGCTTGCTGGTTTGGAATCCCAGTTTATCTAGTTTTAATAGTAAGTTTCATCTATTATTGACTGAAGTATCAGTCCAGGGAGCTCCTGTCTCCCTTGCTTGCTGGGTTGGAATCCCAGTTGATCTAGTTTTAATAGTAATTTTCATCTATTATTGACTGAAGTATCAGTCCAGGGAGCTGCTGTCTCCCTTGCTTGCTGGGTTGGAATCCCAGTTTATCTAGTTTTAATAGTAAGTTTCATCTATTATTGACTGAAGTATCAGTCCAGGGAGCTCCTGTCTCCCTTGCTTGCTGGGTTGGAATCCCAGTTTATCTACTTTTAATAGTAAGTTTCATCTATTATTGACTGAAGTATCAGTCCAGGGAGCTCCTGTCTCCCTTGCTTGCTGGGTTGGAATCCCAGTTTATCTAGTTTTAATAGTAAGTTTCATCTATTATTGACTGAAGTATCAGTCCAGGGAGCTCCTGTCTCCCTTGCTTGCTGGGTTGGAATCCCAGTTTATCTACTTTTAATAGTAAGTTTCATCTATTATTGACTGAAGTATCAGTCCAGGGAGCTCCTGTCTCCCTTGCTTGCTGGGTTGGAATCCCAGTTTATCTAGTTTTAATAGTAAGTTTCATCTATTATTGACTGAAGTATCAGTCCAGGGAGCTCCTGTCTCCCTTGCTTGCTGGGTTGGAATCCCAGTTTATCTAGTTTTAATAGTAAGTTTTATCTATTATTGACTGAAGTATCAGTCCGGGAGCTCCTGTCTCCATTGCTTGTTGGGTTGGAATCCCAGTTGCCCTTAGTGCATATTACTTTCAAAATCAGTGATAATCTTCTTAGAGCAACAACTCTTTCCAAGAAAATCTGAAATTATACCTAAAATAACTGAGATTTTTTTATTTAAACAACAACAAAAAAAAAATTAAAAACTTGAAAAAACCCGTTTCGTTACAGAAGCTGAGATATGGCATGACCTAAAGAAAAGGGTGTATGGCCTGTGCAGTATCCGAGACGCACGTGAGTGCAATGGCCATATAAATTGGGGACCTCCGCTTGCGTCCATACCGGGACACCTGGGCATGAGCGCTTACAACAGACTTGTTTCGTGACAGAAGCTGAGATATGGCATGACCCGATGAGCGGTACACCGCTACGGCCCGTGCAGTATCACTCGTAAAAGCTCTGCACCACTGCAGAATGAGTCGATAAGCACTTGAGTGCAACGGCCGTTTTCTTATCAGGTGCCCAATACATCACCTGTCGGTCAGAGGCGACCACCCAGACCTCGGTGTAACTGATGGCTCAGTACCACTCTCACCGCATAAGTAGACAAGCACCCTGTGGAACGCACGAAACCCTCCACCTGGCTTGAGGCCACTGTATTGGCAACAATACGCCAACTTTGTTTTTTGGAATCCCTTTTTCTACTTATGGCTGCTATTAAACTTATTGAAAAAATTGCTGCTGCTCAAACATTATACTACTATAAATAACAATTAAATCTAAGATGTAATGCACTTCATTTAGTTCTAGAACTAGGGTATTAAACGTTCACCTACATGCATAATAGACTGTAGTATCACTCCAGGTATTACTTATCTTGCTTGCTGCATTGGAATCCCAGTGAATGATTTCTTTTAACAGTTAGTTTCATCTATTATTGACTGAAGTATCAGTCCGGGAGCTCCTGACTCCCTTGCTTGCTGGGTTGGAATCCCAGTTTACCTAGTTTTACTAGTAAGTTTCATCTATTATTGACTGAAGTATCAGTCCAGGGAGCTCCTGTCTCCCTAGCTTGCTGGGTTGGAATCCCAGTTTCTCTAATTTTAACAGTAAGTAATAACTATATGATAGTGTGAAGTTTTAGTCCAGGGAGCACCTGTCTCCCTTGCTTACTGGGTTGGAATCCCAGTTTATCTAGTTTTAATAGTAAGTTTCATCTATTATTGACTGAAGTATCAGTCCAGGGAGCTCCTGTCTCCCTTGCTTGCTGGGTTGGAATCCCAGTTTATCTACTTTTAATAGTAAGTTTCATCTATTATTGACTGAAGTATCAGTCCAGGGAGCTGCTGTCTCCCTTGCTTCCTGGGTTGGAATCCCAGTTTATCTAGTTTTAATAGTAAGTTTCAACTATTATTGACTGAAGTATCAGTCCAGGGAGCTCCTGTCTCCCTTGCTTACTGGGTTGGCTTCCCAGTTTATCTAGTTTTAATAGTAAGTTTCATCTATTAATGACTGAAGTATCAGTCCAGGGAGCTCCTGTCTCCCTTACTTGCTGGGTTGGAATACCAGTTTATCTACTTTTAATAGTAAGTTTCATCTATTATTGACTGAAGTATCAGTCGTGGAGCTGCTGTCTCCCTTGCTTGCTGGGTTGGAATCCCAGTTTCTCTAGTTTTAATACTAAGTTTCATCTATTATTGACTGAAGTATCAGTCCAGGGAGCTGCTGTCTCCCTTGCTTGCTGGGTTGGAATCCCAGTTTATCTAGTTTTAATAGTAAGTTTCATCTATGATTGACTGAAGTATCAGTCCAGGGAGCTGCTCTCTCCCTTGCTTGCTGGGTTGGAATCCCAGTTTATCTAGTTTTAATAGTAAGTTTCATCTATGATTGACTGAAGTATCAGTCCAGGGAGCTCCTGTCTCCCTTGCTTGCTGGGTTGGAATCCCAGTTTATCTAGTTTTAATAGTAAGTTTCATCTATGATTGACTGAAGTATCAGTCCAGGGAGCTCCTGTCTCCCTTGCTTGCTGGGTTGGAATCCCAGTTTATCTCGTTTTAATAGTAAGTTTCATCTATTATTGACTGAAGTATCAGTCCAGGGAGCTCCTGTCTCCCTTGCTTGCTGGGTTGGAATCCCAGTTTATCTAGTTTTAATAGTAAGTTTAATCTATTATTGACTGAAGTATCAGTCCAGGGAGTTGCTGTCTCCCTTGCTTCCTGGGTTGGAATCCCAGTTTATCTAGTTTTAATAGTAAGTTTCAACTATTATTGACTGAAGTATCAGTCCAGGGAGCTCCTGTCTCCCTTGCTTGCTGGGTTGGCTTCCCAGTTTATCTAGTTTTAATAGTAAGTTTCATCTATTATTGACTGAAGTATCAGTCCAGGGAGCTCCTGTCTCCCTTGCTTGCTGGGTTGGAATCCCAGTTTATCTAGTTTTAATAGTAAGTTTCATCTATTATTGACTGAAGTATCAGTCCAGGGAGCTGCTGTCTCCCTTGCTTGCTGGGTTGGAATCCCAGTTTATCTAGTTTTAATAGTAAGTTTCATCTATCATTGACTGAAGTATCAGTCCAGGGAGCTCCTGTCTCCCTTGCTTGCTGGGTTGGAATCCCAGTTTATCTAGTTTTAATAGTAAGTTTCATCTATTATTGACTGAAGTATCAGTCCAGGGAGCTCCTGTCTCCCTTGCTTGCTGGGTTGGAATCCCAGTTTATCTAGTTTTAATAGTAAGTTTCATCTATTATTGACTGAAGTATCAGTCCAGGGAGCTCCTGTCTCCCTTGCTTGCTGGGTTGGAATCCCAGTTTATCTAGTTTTAATAGTAATTTTAGTTTCATCTATTATTGACTGAAGTATCAGTTTAGGGAGCTCCTGTCTCCCTTGCTTGGTGGGTTGGAATCCCAGTGTATCTAGTTTTAATAGTAAGTTTCATCTATTATTGACTGAAGTATCAGTCCAGAGAGCTCCTGTCTCCCTTGCTTGCTGGGTTGGAATCCCAGTTTATCTAGTTTTAATAGTAAGTTTCATCTATTATTGACTGAAGTATCAGTCCAGGGAGTTCCTGTCTCCCTTGCTTGCTGGGTTGGAATCCCAGTTTATCTAGTTTTAATAGTAAGTTTCATCTATTATTGACTGAAGTATCAGTCCAGGGAGCTCCTGTCTCCCTTGTTTGCTGGGTTGGAATCCCAGTTTATCTAGTTTTAATAGTAAGTTTCATCTATTATTGACTGAAGTATCAGTCCAGGGAGCTCCTGTCTCCCTTGCTTGCTGGGTTGGAATCCCAGTTTATCTAGTTTTAATAGTAAGTTTCATCTATTATTGACTGAAGTATCAGTCCAGGGAGCTCCTGTCTCCCTTGCTTGCTGGGTTGGAATCCCAGTTTATCTAGTTTTAATAGTAAGTTTCATCTATTATTGACTGAAGTATCAGTCCAGGGAGCTCCTGTCTCCCTTGCTTGCTGGGTTGGAATCCCAGTTTATCTAGTTTTAATAGTAAGTTTCATCTATTATTGACTGAAGTATCAGTCCAGGGAGCTCCTGTCTCCCTTGCTTGCTGGGTTGGAATCCCAGTTTATCTAGTTTTAATAGTAAGTTTCATCTATTATTGACTGAAGTATCAGTCCAGGGAGCTCCTGTCTCCCTTGCTTGCTGGGTTGGAATCCCAGTTTATCTAGTTTTAATAGTACGTTTCATCTATTATTGACTGAAGTATCAGTCCAGGAAGAGGGAGCTCCTGTCTCCCTTGCTTGCTGGGTTGGAATCCCAGTTTATCTAGTTTTAATAGTAAGTTTCATCTATTATTGACTGAAGTATCAGTCCAGGGAGCTCCTGTCTCTCTTCCTTGCTGGGTTGGAATCCCAGTTTATCTAGTTTTAATAGTAAGTTTCATCTATTATTGACTGAAGTATCAGTCCACTGAGCTCCTGTCTCCCTTGCTTGCTGGGTTGGAATCCCAGTTTATCTAGTTTTAATAGTAAGTTTCATCTATTATTGACTGAAGTATCAGTCCAGGGAGCTCCTGTCTCCCTTGCTTGCTGGGTTGGAATCCCAGTTTATCTAGTTTTAATAGTAAGTTTCATCTATTATTGACTGAAGTATCAGTCCAGGGAGCTCCTGTCTCCCTTGCTTGCTGGGTTGGAATCCCAGTTTATCTAGTTTTAATAGTAAGTTTCATTTATTATTGACTAAAGTATCAGTCCAGGGAGCTCCTGTCTCCCTTGCTTGCTGGGTTGGAATCCCAGTTTATCTAGTTTTAATAGTAAGTTTCATCTATTATTGACTGAAGTATCAGTCCAGGGAGCTCCTGTCTCCCTTGGTTGCTGGGTTGGAATCCCAGTTTATCTAGTTTTAATAGTAAGTTTCATGTATTATTGACTGAAGTATTAGTCCAGGGAGCTCCTGTCTCCCTTGCTTGCTGGGTTGGAATCCCAGTTTATCTAGTTTTAATAGTAAGTTTCATCTATTATTGACTGAAGTATCAGTCCAGGGAGCTCCTGTCTCCCTTGCTTGCTGGGTTGGAATCCCAGTTTATCTAGTTTTAATAGTACGTTTCATCTATTATTGACTGAAGTATCAGTCCAGGGAGCTCCTGTCTCCCTTGCTTGCTGGGTTGGAATCCCAGTTTATCTAGTTTTAATAGTAAGTTTCATCTATTATTGACTGAAGTATCAGTCCAGGGAGCTCCTGTCTCCCTTGCTTGCTGGGTTGGAATCCCAGTTTATCTAGTTTTAATAGTAAGTTTCATCTATGATTGACTGAAGTATCAGTCCAGGGAGCTCCTGTCTCCCTTGCTTGCTGGGTTGGAATCCCAGTTTATCTACTTTTAATAGTAAGTTTCATCTATTATTGACTGAAGTATCAGTCCAGGGAGCTCCTGTCTCCCTTGCTTGCTGGGTTGGAATCCCAGCTTTTCTAATTTTATTAGTAAGTAATAACTATGATAGACTGAAGATTCAGTCCAGGGAGCTCCTGTCTCCCTCGCTTGCTGGGTTGGAATACCATTTTATCTTGTTTTAATACTAGGTTTTAGCTATTACAGACTGAAGTTTCAGTTAAGGGAGCTCCTGTCTCCCTTGCTTGCTGGGTTGGAAATCCTAGGTTATCTAATGTTTTTAAAAAAGTAAGTTAAAAATAGTAAGTCCCATCTATCATATCTTTGTGTTTTCAGAGTGTTATCTGGCATAGAACCTTTATGCATAAGCACTGCCAATGGGGAGAGTTTATTAACTTTATATAAATGTTATGTATTATGTCATAGTTTAGAGAGCACCTGTCTCCCATTTTCGTCGAGTTGGAATGCCAGTTGACCTTATAAATTGTAAATTGCTTTTTATAAATATCAGAGTTTTTATGCATTCTAATACTTCAAGGAAGATACTTAGGAGCCATAATTTGTTAAGTCACTAAATAAAGATTGGGATTGCGGTTGTTACAAGCTCCAAGCTCTTACCGTTTTAAGAATATCCTGGTTTAGTTGGTTCAGCACTGAACAATTAATGACTGTACTTCTGTTAGATTGTTATTCGATTGTTACCTACATGAGTGAAGAAGACAAAAAAAATCAGTTAAAGCATAACAAAATGATGAAGTCAGATATGATTTGTTGAAATACTCTTTATCTGGCAGTCAAAATTTTATTGTGATAGGTTTTTGAAATCAGTGAGTACCTATCACAAGTTAGGTTCCCTAGCCTTAGCTAGTACATAATATCCCTAACCATGATTGCGTTATCTAATTTAAAGTGAGGAAAATTACTGGCACACAATGAAGATTTTTCAAATCGTTTTGTTTTGGGGGCCCACGCGTTTTAAACAACTTTAATATACCTGCACTTCTCTTAGATTGAGTTATCTAAAAAGAGTAAACAAAACGTACGTGCCAGCAGAGCAAAACATACCCTGCGAGCAGAGGCTACATTTTCGCGGTATGAGCTGGCGTGCGAAAAGTAGCCTCTGCCGACAACCGTTCAAATCCGTCCAGAAATCTGGACGAATAAATTAAAAAAAACGGGTTTTTTCTTGTTTTTGACCGGTTTCGAGCATTGCGTTAGTCTTGCGTGAGTCTTGCGTGAGTGTTGCGTAAGCGAATGAACGCTGACCGCTATTGCGCCTTCACGCATCCCTTCCCGCCAAATTCTCCCATGCGATCGCGGCTCGAACGCAGCATTCCTCAGCATTCCTGTAAGATGGCGGCGAAGGAAAGTTTCTCAATCGACGGGTGTGTACAAAAAGTGTTAGGCAAGTTGAAAAAGTTTGGTATAAACAAGTTATCGGTTTGTCAGAGCAAGGCTTTACGATTTTTTTTGTCCGGTTATGATACATTTGCCGTGCTTCCAACTGGACACGGCAAGTCGTTGATTTACCAAATGGCTGCTTTGATATCCAAGGAAAAACAAGCAGATCCGGTGATTTTTGTTGTTTCTCCTCTGAATGCTCTAATAAGAGACCAGATAAAAGAATGCGAAAAGTTGGAATTAACATGTGCAAAGTTGGAAGCTGGAAATATTGAATCGTTTAGAAAGGACTGCAAATGTGACGTTATTTTCGCCAGTGCTGAGGTTATGGAGATTCATAGTGCTCGCTTGTTAATGGAAGAGCTCGGAACACGAGTAATTGGCATTGTTGTTGATGAATCTCACTGTGTTGTTAAATGGTAAGCATGCTATATTTTAATACATAGGTCATTAAGGTTACCTCTGCTCGCAGGGTAACAGAAGGTAAGCTTGTGCTGGTCAATTAATCAATGTATCAGTTAACTTCTTACGGAGACCCGAAGTTTGGATTTTTAGTAGCCCAATTTAAGGAAGTGGACTTGTGCTAAGTAAAGAACTGTTTTGTAAAATTTTAAAGATGGGAAATTAAATAAAAGTGAGGTCTATCCACATCTGTTATTGTTGTCGTTTTTGTTCTCATGTTCGCCAGCAGATTTCGTACTGTTTTTATACCATAAAGTGTCCACATACATAAGCTTATGTATGTAAACAGAGCAACTTATTATATAAAACTAAGGAGTGGCTGGTAAAGGATATTTTAAAAGAAATTGATTTTCACGACACTATAGTTCCTGAGAAAGGAGAAGTCATTCGGACGGTAATCATTCGGACCAGGTTTTGATATTTTTTCTTGATCGTTATTATTGGTTAGCATGCATGTACTGGTTCAAATGTAATAAACTCATTGGTATGCCTCTTAAGTTTTCAGAATTGGGTAAAAACCTGCATGTAAAAAACTACTATTTTTAAGCCTGGCAATAAAGATTCTTTGCAAGGTCCATGAGGGTGTTAAAGTATCCTGGATAAACTATGATATGTGACACGAGAGAACGGATAGATGAACACAACCTTTTAATACACACAAGTAGCAAGATGGCGGGCCCAAAGAGACACCAAACTCGGGCCCAGTCCCTGACATAAAGCATACTATAACATCCCTCCTACTGTACAAAAAGGAATTGAACAAGAGTCCTTAAAGGTAATCAGTTCTTAAAAGTCAAGAGTAAAAATCCACTATTCCGCAAGGTGGGAAGTCCTTGGTAAAGTCTCAACAAATCCTGGCAACATATGGTGTGCATCAAAAGTCACTGCACTAAATCCTAAATTGGTATAACAATGGAGTACGCGTGGTAAGTGTGAACTTGAACAAACGAACTGGTATAGGCGCTCAACTCCTAAAACAAAAGGTTCTATTCAGTAAAACGAGCAGGTCTTATAATTGTACGCCCACTCCTGGTCCGATAGGTCCCAGGGTTCGCACTAGCACCGGGGGATCCAGGGGTGAGACCAACATCTCTTGTAGGACTGGACACAACGGTGTGCGGTGCCTTAGTAGACTTCGGAATATCATGAGAGGGTTCAACAACAGGGTCATCAGACTCGGTGATTGCAGGCTCATCCTCAGAGCTAATCACAGGTTGACCCGTGTTTGCCGGGCGAAGGTGGCGCCTGTTACGGCGAAGGATTGAACCAGATTGGGTTTTCACTTCATATGACCGCGGCTCAGGTCTTGTGCAACTCACAGTTCCTGGTAACCACTTCTTTGAAGCTTGGTCCTGTATGCGTACAGGTTGCCCTGTTGTCAGGGGACTTAGATCATGCGCATTCCGGTCATAGTAGTGTTTCATGGACTGCTGACGTTCTGTCAGGCGCTGGGCGACTTTGTCCCTGTCAGGTATTCGATTGTCCACTCTGACCGGAAGATTTGCTTGAAGTTTACGCTGATACAGTAATTCAGCAGGGGACGGAAGCTGTGAATCAATCGGAGTAGATCTAAGACAGAGCATTGACATGTAAGGGTCCTCTCCAGATTTTACAGCCTTGTCTAAAGTGTTTTTAACAGTCTGGACTTGTCGCTCAATAAACCCATTGGACTGTGGGTATCTGGGGCTGGACGTTATGTGTTGGAAGCCCCATTCGTTAGAGAACTGCTTGTAGCTTTGACAGTCATATTGTGGACCATTGTCCGAAATTATGACTTTCGGTACACCTTGTTCTGACATCACGCACTTTGTAAGCCTTACAACTGTTTGTCCAGTGGATTGTCCACTTGGTATTTTCTTGATGATGGGGAACTTGGAGTAATAATCACACATAAGCAGATATTCGTCCCCATGCCATGTGAATAGATCAGTACCAACTACTTGCCATGGTCTAGTAGGTACTTCATGTGGTTCCAGTGTTTCTTTGGTTTGTGTGGTTTGGCTTTCTTGACAAATTTCACACTTCTGGACTTTAGCTTCAATGTCCTTGTTAATATTGGGCCAAAATACACAGGATTTTGCTCGTAGCTGACACTTCGCAACACCTTGGTGAGCCTGATGTATCTTCTCTAAGATATCATCTCTTTGTGATTCCGGAATAATCACTCTTTCTCCCTTGAGTACTAGACCGTTTTCAATAGATAACTCGTCACGGTAGGCCCAGAACTTCCTCAATGGCACTGGAACTTGTTTCTGTTTTTCAGGCCAGCCAGAGTAGATAATTTCTCGTAGGGCTGAAAGTTCAGGATCACAGGACGTGTCTCGCCTCAAGGCATTCAACTTATCATCAGAGAATCGCACTAGGCATACTTTCTGAAGGTCCAGTGACTCTTCATTTGGTAGAGGGTTTAGTCTTGACATTGGGTCAGCAAGAAGCATTTCTGTGCCAGGTTTGTACTTGATAGTGAAGTCATATCCTTGTATTCTGAGTAACATTCTCTGGAGTCTTGGAGGAGCAGCTGTAAGATTCTTCAAATGAATCATCTCAAGAGGTTTGTGATCTGACTCAACCATGAACCTCTTGCCAAACAAGTAGGAGTGAAATTTCTCTCAAGCAACAACAACAACAGCAAGCATCTCACGCTCAATATTTGCATATCGTTTTTCCGTGTCCGTGAGTGCTCTAGATGCGAAAGCAACAACCTTGCCTTCTTGCACTAACGCACTCCCGAGTCCCCTAAGGGAGGCATCAACCTGGAGGATTGTGTCCTTCTTAGGATCAAAATACGTAAGGGAGACTTGACGGCAGATTGACTGCTTGATTTTCTCAAAAGCTGTACTGTGGGAAGGAGACCAGTGGAAGTCACTGCCTTTCTTAAGCAAGTTCCTCAGAGGCTCAGACAGGGCAGACAGATTTGGAATGAAAGGGGCCATGTATGTTGCTATACCAAGGAAAGACTGGAGTTCTTGGGCATCCTGTGGGACCTGGATGGCTCGGATAGCTTCCACCTTTTCTGGGTCAGGGTGCACTCCTTCAGTATCAAATAACATTCCAAAGAATGTTATCAGTTCTTCTTTAATAATACATTTGTCTAGGTTGAAGACAAGTCCATGCTCCCGCGCGACTAGCATCAGGTTGTGCAAATTGGCATCATGTTCTTCCTCGGTAGGACCATGAACTGCAATGTCGTCAGCAATGCCAACTGTTCCTGGGCATTTCTCAAGGATAAAATCCATCTTCTGTTGGAAAATATCCTGACTAACACAGAGTCCAAAGGGAAGACGAGTAAATCTAAATCTACCAAACGGGCTGTTAAAGGTGGTAAGGTAAGAGGATTCTTTATCGAGCACTACGGACCAATAACCATGACGGGCATCCAGTTTTGAAAATACTGTGCTTCCTTTGAACTTGTGGGTGATTTCCTCTAGGGTAGGTGTATGATGATGGCTTCTCTTGACAGCTTGGTTAAGATCTTTAGGGTCAAGGCATACGCGCCATCGTCCATTTGACTTTTGGGAGTAAGCCACACTTGAAACCCAGTCTGTGGGCTCGGTCACAGGTTTAATGACTCCAAGATGGACCATTTCATCAAGCTCCCTTTTAATATCATCCTTGATGTGTATTGGGCACTTCCGTGGTGCATGAACTACAGGTGGCACATCCGGGTCAGTGACAATGTGGTATTCCCCTTCAAATTTACCAATGCCATCAAAACGGTCAGGGTACAAAGCTTGGAGGTCACCTTTATCCTTAACTGCTGGGAGGGCACTTTGCTAGAACATGTGCCTACTGCACAGTGTAACTCCACCAGGTTAAGTTGGCAACAGGTGGGTAGGCCACAAATAGCGGGGCCGGTGACATCAGCAACATAAAACATTGCATCAGTTGCTTTGTCACCATAAGAGCACCTGATAGAACATACTCCATGCTGGGGTATTTGGGTGCCATTGTATGCAGTCAGTTTGGTCTGACTCGGTGTTGTCTCCGTGGGAAGGCCATTTTCACCCACATGGTGTGGAAACATGTTCCGATAAATTCGCAAAGGCAGAATATTTCCCTGGGCGCCAGTATCTACTTTCACTTTGAGCACAGGGTTAGGATGATCAACATTAGGCAACTTTACTTGGAGCTTTGCAAAAGCTTCATCTTTTACTGGAGTAACATTGGAACTGTCAATTTTAATTGTCTCGAAACACAACTCATCAGAGTCTGAATTTGTCTCCTCAACTGTGTGTATCTTGTTCTGACTTGACTTGGCGTGCGGTATCCAGCCCCAGGCTGCTTCCGGAGTGAAGGTTTAGCTTTCCGATCCTGTGCTTGTTTATTTCTGCACACTTGTTCCCAGTGGTCCCACTGGTTACACTTTCTACACCTTGTACCTTGAGCTGGGCACTTTTTTTTCATGGCTGAGACCACATTTTCCACATCTGAGGTTGGAATTCTGTCTGATAGCATCTACGTTAGTGTCATGAGAACGAGCGGGTGCTGACGCACCTTGTTGGTCAAGGGATTTCATATCATTTACCGTAGCTTCCCTTGTCCGGGCAATGTCCATGGCTTTGTCAAGCTTTAACTTATCATCTTTTCCTAAGAGGACTTCTTGTATCTTTCTTTCGCGAGTACCAATAATTAATTGCTCAATTAACCGCTCCTCTAGTTCGGCGTCACTGAATCGGCATTTCTGGGCTTGTATTTTGCACCTGGCCATGAACGAATCTACACTTTCATCATCAGCTTGTTTGAAGCCTTGTAGTTGGTATCTTGCAATCCGAAAATTTGACTTAGGTTCCAGATATGTTGCAAACTTGTCAAAAATTGCGTCAGGTTTCGCTTTCTCATCAGCGGTCAAGTCAAAAGAGTTAAAGATTTTCCGGCCCTCTTCGCCGATCCAGAGCAGAATATAGGTTGCCTTGACTTTGTCCTCTTTCGCGTTCAAAGGCCCATCAAAGACTAGCTGGCAATATTGTTTGAAGCTTTTAAATGCCATGGGTAAGTCAGAGTCATTCCATTCCATCTGAGGCGGCTTAATTCCCGAAAGCTCGCCCATGTTTGTGAGAAAACTGTGTCGGCCGGTAGAATTGCGATGATACTCGGCTGCACGCTACGAATGGTTGACTTAGTAATCCTGGTTCATCGGGTTCACCTCAATGTTTTATGAGTCAAAACGTCACTCGGCGTGTAGAATCATCCCACTGCTGCCACCATGTTAAAGTATCCTGGATAAACTATGATATGTGACACGAGAGAACGGATAGATGAACACAACCTTTTAATACACACAAGTAGCAAGATGGCGGGCCCAAAGAGACACCAAACTCGGGCCCAGTCCCTGACATAAAGCATACTATAACAGAGGGCAATTACAGTCTTTAATTTAAATGAAACCTGTTTTTGTTGAAGGATTAACATAATACTTTTATTTCTAATTACAGTTTGGTACAGTATTTTCTTGTATTTTAAAAGTCCCATCCCAAAGTCAAATAACGTGGGTAAAATCATAATTTCAATTTAAGTGTAACCCATAAATAAAAACCTGCTTGATTTTGCTTGGCCATATAGGTTCTTTTGATAAATTTCTGGCAGCAAGTTCTTATTCTATTTTGGAAACTGAAAATGATGTTAAGAAATACACTATTTAATTGTAACCCACTGCAGTCTGCAGTAACACAATATTATTACAATACCTCAATAATAAACAGTGATTTGAAAATGTTAATAGATTACATATATAATATTTGCAAATACATTGTCTCTTATGTAATGATGACATGTATCTCTTGCCACATTTAGAAAGAAATTGTCACACATTGATGATAGACTAAACAAGCTTTGCCTTAGGTTTGAGTTAACCATATTCTGGAAAACTGGACATACTATATTAACAATACAAATCTCCACACGTGAGACAAAAAAGTTTCTGAGGCAAGAAACTCAACATTTTTTCTCCTTACAGGTAAGTAGCATCAAAAACATTAAAAAAAGTGAACATTCTGTCTAACCTGTTAGGGAAAAGGTTTAGACCATCAGAAAGTATGGGAAATCAGGGTGAATTATTTACAGTGTTCGACCATAAAAGAAAAGAAAGTCAGTTAACATGACAGTATGTAACTAGTATGTAACATGACTTGCTTATTATCTCTAATTTAGTCGAAAATACTATTATTTATAAAAGTAAGATGTTAATGTTAAGTATTTGTTCATATAACCATAACTATTATGCTGTACAAAAGAAAATATATTATTAGTGATTCCAATACCCGGCCTAACTTGAACCAACTGTTTTGCCTATAAGGGGTGCCAAAGATCAACCATTTCGAAGTGCATATGGCAAAATTGGTGAATTACGAGGATTTGCCCAATGCCCGATGCTTTGTTTGACTGCCACTGCAGGTGTGAAGACCAGGAAAGAAATATTAAAAGTGCTGCATATGAGGGATACAAAAGTTGTGAAGCTAACCCCTGATAAACCCAACTGTAGGTTTGCAGTTGAAAAGGTATTTGATAATGAAAAACAACTTAAATGTTTCCTAGAAGAACTGAAAGAGAAAAAGGAAAAATTCCCGCGAACAATTATATACTGCAGATCAATTGCAGTTTGTGGGGAATTGTTTTCATTGTTTAGACAAGATTTGGAGGGTGTGGCCAATAGCATGTTTGCCATGTACCATTCTAAGACACCACCACAGATTCAAGAAAAAGTTCTTGCTTCTTTAACTGACATTGATGGACTGATAAGATGTGTGTTTGCCACAAATGCCTTAGGTTTGGGAGTGAATTTTCCCAATATTAGAAGAGTAGTCCATTATGGAATACCAAGAGATATGGAAGAATATGTCCAGGAGATTGGCAGGGGAGGCAGAGACAAAGGGAAATTTGATGCTCTTGTTCTTTATAAGCCTTACCATTTAGCCCATTGTGATGACCAGATGAAACGCTATATTCAAAACCCAGGAAATAAGTGTCGCAGGGAATTAATTATGGAGTTCTTCAAAGAGAAACCAGACAGTAAATTGCCCTTTCTTCATGACTGTTGTGACATTTGTACTAAACGTTGTGATTGTGAGAAGGTTGAGATGCACTACAGAATGAATAAATTCACTGAAGCCAGCAGCAACGTGGAAAACCCCTCTCTTGTGAGATCAGTCAGTGATGATGACCGTGCCCTTCTGAAGGAGGTCCTCCTGGAAAATTTGACTGGATCCCATGAGACCTCAATTTTTGGGATTGCTGGAGTAGTGAATTCTTTGGACAAAACTACAGTGGAAAGTATTGTTGAAAAATGTCAATTTGTATTTAGCATTGATTATATTTTAGATAATTTTCCAATTCTCAGTCATGACCTTGCACATAACATATTGGTCATTGTCAATGAAGTTTTTGGTGACATACAGAAAGCAGTGGAATCTTCGCAGTTGCAGTTGAGTGAAATTGACTCTGATTCTTTACTGGTGCAAGTTTCAGATTGGTGTACTGAATTCAGTGACACTGCAGATTCTGATGATAGTGACTCATGCAGTGAAGATCCCATTGACTGTTAATGGTTTTTTTAAATACATATCCAGTATACAAGGAACATTAACTCTGTGTTTGCAACAGGGTATTGTTGGCGTTACGATTATCACTTTTACATGATAGGGTAAATTTTATGCTGGGCTGCAGATTATTTAACAGTACAATGTTGCAACATTTGCCTCAGTGAAGTGATGTGGATGATCGAAGGATTTTTTGGGTTGGAAAATTTTAGCAAGTATTTCTTTGGGTAGCTTGATTTAATTGGGGATTTTTTGGGTATTCAAAACAAACTGAATGTTTGGGATAGTTCCCACGTGTCCCGGCTGCGTAGTTCTGCAAATAAATTTTTAGGGCATAGAAATGCGGCATACGATTTTCGGGGGTTAAATTTTGGTCCAGGGATTTTCTTGGGTTTTGATTTTGGCCCTCATTCAATTATCCCTTTCACTTGAAATCCGGATTCCCCTCACGGGTGTGAGACTCAAATAAATTTTGTTGCATTGAGCTGTTATAGAAACATGCATTGCTGCCTGCAGGGTTCTCATTAAGTGCCAGCAACCTGCGCCTTCTCAATTTTGAGCCAGGTCGCAACTAGAGGCATTGGTCCAATTCAGAAAATGCTGTAAAAATAAAACAATGATCAGGGTTTTTCAAAAACGAACTATACAAACAAAGCAAGACAAGATGAATTGGGGAAATGGTAAGGTGAGAGATTGAAAGCCTGAAATGTCTCCAGCACTCAATTGCCAAACTGCCTACTTTTACATCCTTGCTGTCTAAGTTAAAGCTTAATGAGAACCCTGACTGATTGTCTTCTTTCACTGATGTGACTGTGTATCCACTATGTACCTATGAATATTAACCCATCATTACATATTAGTCCAGGATTATCATCTTCTTCTGCTGACATATTCATGTGGATTCTGCAATCAAAGGATAAAATTATTACAGTTACCATAAAGCAGTGAAGGTTATTTTCATCATTAAGTAGCCAACATGTTCATTTTTTATTTAAATTAAGCCAGTGTCAATAAAAAAATCAGTCATTCATATAAATTCATTTAATTTTTGTAGTCTGTGTAATCAAACACATACTCATGTTCTAATGTCGTACTTGACATTGGACATGTTTGAAAGATTTGGCACAAAAAATTATAAAAAAAACTACTGCCTAGATGGTTTTTGTAGCCTGGCACAGTACAGTAATTGTACTTTTGTTTATGCTATAAATATTAGATCTTGGAATAAAAGGATAGGGAAAAAAGGTAGGTAATTTGAGCATTTTACCATGTAAATTCTCACCAGTCACTTACTATAGAGATGTCTATTCTGCCTGTGCCACTTGCTCTTGTTGCGTTTGATCCAAGCATGGAGCTGTTTCCTGTCAATGGTTGTGAAAATTGGTTGCACATTTGGAAAAGAATTGTATTTCCTCCCAGGAGAGTACTTGAAGACAGCTGCTTTCTGGTGGACTTGATGCAGAACACGATTGAATACATCTTGTCTTGTTTTGTTTGCATGGTGTGTTTTCCTCTTTGACAACCCCAGATCTTTGTTTGATTTTTGCAGCAGCTCCTGAATTGGACCAATGCTTCTTGTTGCTGAGATAATGTTCTGATTGTTAATGTTAGGAAAACCAAGTGCCTTTATTTCTTCCTTTCCTATGAGATTGTTGTTCTCCAGTAGCAGATCACGAGAAAGCCTCCTTCCTGTCCCTGACTCTCTCGCAGCAAAGCGGTTCCATTTCAGTCTGTGAGACTGACGTGGGCTTAACAAGGCCAGATGAGATGCCGTAAGTCGTAAACCAGCCAGTGCATACTTGTTGTTCCCTCCTGCCCGGTACAAAAAGGTGAGGAATTTCCATACACGAGATAATCTTTCCCCGTCTCCTTCACGAACAGCATCATCAGCATCTCTCAGAAGCAATCCAAGGCTAAGAGTCAAACATCCATAGTCATATATGCCATCTGACTTTATCTTCTCTTCTGTGTGGTCTCGGTGTTCAGACTGCTTTTCAGGTCCATTGGCTGGATTGGGTAAGTCAAGTCCATGAACATTTAATTCATGCTTTAGCAAACACTTCATGTAAAAGAACTTTCTGTTGCAGCCTGGGTGCCTGCAAGGATGTTCCACTTTAGGTGGTGCAGGAGCAGAAAATTCTTCTCGTATTGAGTTTAGATCGGTTACACCATCCATCACAAATTTGTCGATCATGTGACCAGCATGCTTATGTAACCACTGACGCTTTTCTGTCTGGTTAGCCCATTTTAAGGATGGTTCAAAACTGTTGATGGTGGGTGTTGAGTTTACATTTTCCATTCCAAAGTACTCTAGTGCAGCTGATGTGATGAATGCATCCAAGTTAATTGCAAAAAACTCCTTTACTTTGTCATAGTTGTCCATGACATTAAGTAATCCATTTTTATTGCCAGAAACAATGGCATTGGATGCATACGTCCCCCAGTCCATAAGAGAGTTCGGCTTGTTCAGTGTTTTCAACACGGTCTGAAAAAGAGGTTTTAAATCAATTTGCGAATAGAAAATCAATTTACTTTTTCTCCTTGGTATGTCCATGTGATACCTACATTTATGGATACTATAAGAGGATAAACAACATCTGACATATATCATTTTATTGATGAGCATGTTAGAGTATGATGAGAGCAATTTAGATTTTTTGGGGTCTTGTCCTCCCTATGCAAAGAAATTAATGTGTCCAATAGTTTAGAGCTAGTGAAGTTTGCAAATGGAAGGGATTCATGTTACAGAAGTACTGTAAGACACATTGTTTTTATGGGAATGTCAAGCCCTGTGAACCAGCATCCCAGTAAAATATAGTTTCAGTATAGAATGATGAATCTAACATCGCAAATTATCTCTTCTATTTTGTCCTTTTCTTTTTATTGACATTTGCTTAATGTAACTTGCCAAAAAAAAGCTTTACTATAAGCCACCAATTAATCAACTTACATCATATGCAATCCTGATGGCATGCCAATCCTCATTCTTTGGCCACAGTCCCTCAAGTCTTTCTTCCTTTGTTCTTCCGTCTTGTCTAGCCATTTGCACATTCCTCGCCCTCTCTTCGGTCAATTGGTCCCCCCCAAAGAAGACTGTCTTCAATCCTTTTTCCTTGTCTGATCTAGGCACATACTTTTCCTGTATTGTTTCCATGATGTCTATCATGTCATCGTTAAGGTTCTCATTTTTAGGAAGAACACCCAGAGGAACCTGAAAATTTAAAGAATGAACTTGTAAACTTTTTTTCTTTTTTTAGTAAGATAGGATACTGGGACACTTTGTCAGCGATAACATTGTACTAAATTTGATATTGTGTAATTCCAGACAATATCCATACTCCCCCCACAGAAAGAACTGGAAATTCCTGGTGGGGGTGAGGGGTTGTTGGTTGGTTGTTGGTTGTTGGTTGGTTCCCAAAGGCCCAAAATTTTAAGTAAATGTATGAAGCTTGACTGGAATTTCCAAAGAGGAGGGCAGTCTAAGGAAAAATCCCTTCCGTGGGGGAGGTATGGATAATTTTTGGAATGAATTTACATATGCCGGCCAATGCCCTAAGATTTCCTCTGCATCCCATTATTTTCTCTTGGTGTTTAGTAGGGGTATGTCAACACAAAAGATATCCCAAAGCTTAGTCTGCAGCAGGAGTCTGAAGTAATCAGCAAAAATATAAATAATCGCCACGTTAAAACTGGGAGTGAGAGGCACGTGGTGCCAGCTTCACTGTACAACATGGAGCATTAGTAGGTGCCATATGTTGTACAATAAAGTGGAAACTGGTCTGTTCTCACAGTTTTGGTATTTGTGGAGAGTATATCCTTTCATTCATCAAGTGGCTAGAAAATATATAATAATAATAATGATTCTTAAATTATTATTTTCAGTGAAATAGTTTGAACCTGGATTTTTTGCCTATGTATTTGGACACCCTCAAAGGGTGCAGAAAAATGTAGGCTACTTGAGGCAGAACCTCCCCTTGTAAAATGCTGTTGAGTAGCCCCTTTGACTCTAAAAACCAGCACAACCATAATGGGGTGCCAGCTGCCACTTAAAGTGAGATATTTACAACCACGTAGCACATATCTTGCACAATAATGTAAGTAAGAAATCTAAATACTGTAAGCAGCCTAGAGGGTGCGATATATTCCTCAGCTTAGCTTCAGCCTAAGTGGGACCATAAAAAGGAGTTAGTTTTCTCATACCAGTTATTTATTAGTTCTATTTAATGTTTAAGTGACTTTATTAATCTCACCACTTTTGATGGCTGCTGCATTACGGCACTGTATTCATGTGGAATGTGCCACACGACTACAGGCCTGAACAAACTGAACTTCTCTAACTGCGTGACCAATACACGTGTCCAGATTGGAATGAAATCTCGTTTGAGGAGATCTATGTCTCTTGCGGATGGAAGGAAATCTGCTACCTTAATTTCTTCTAGTGTGATTGTGCTGTGGTCTGGAAGGCTCTTGCCAGACACATCATCCTTTATGGCAACTATATTAAACATGTGTAGAGAGTTATTCCTGTTGTCATTGGACATGTGTTTCACATTGATGTGAAGATCCAGATTGTCGCCGATAATCTGGTAACCTGGGATGTTTTCTTCAACCTTTTTCTTTGCGATGTTGCAGGCTTCAATTGGGTGACATACACCTTCTTCAATTGCAACAGCGACCACTGTTTCAAAGCACTCCATAACTTCTTCCACAGAGTATACAGTTGCTTGATTCTGAAACACGTTTTGTACCACCTCATATGGTGTGGTCACCTGACAAGCCAGCTGCAGACAGGACACATCCAGTGTTGTGATTTCATTTTCCAATCGATCAGGCAATGCCAAACACATTTCTTTTCCAGCTTTCTTTTGGAGGATGACGTCCTTAAATTCACAAATGGTAGGCTGAATGCCAAGATACATGGTGTCTTTTAATGAGGTTTCTATTGAATCTAGGATTTCCAACTTTCTCTGTGAGTTCTCATTTTCATTCTTCCACTTCAAAACTTCACGATCATGTTCCAGCCCCAACTGTTGTGCCTTCCTGTGTATTGTATCTGGATGTGGACACACCCCATGCCTGTAAAGGGTTTCGAGGCCCTGAAATAGTAAACTCCAATTTTAATCACATGTTATGTATGATCATTTTAATCTAGTGTATGCCCCTTGTTGTTCTTTATAAATGTGACTTGATTATAGTCTACAACATTCCCCTTGAAACAGTTTTGGTGCAGGTTCTACATTTATTTTATTCTGCCGATAGACATAGTTAATAAAGAAATGAACTTACCATTCGACCTGATCCGGAATGCCTGACAATCAGCCCAATTCGAGTGGATAAAGCTGCTAGCTGTGGACAACGACAGTAGAGTATCATTGATGCTACTGTAAGCCGTACGGATGTAGCCCTCTCTGCCCTCGTTTCTGATACTTCAGCGCTCCCTGAACGTTTGTGTTTCTTCTGCCGGGACGATGTGCACAGCATATCCAAGAGATCATTGGTGACAGGGGCCTTTGTTCTCAACTCGTCTTCAAACTCTTTGAGATTTAATGCCGTCACGCTTTTACGCAGTAAACTGTTATTCTTGGAAGAGCAAACGGACTGCATTTCTAACTCCATCTCTTCAAACAAAAGTTCCTTAAGATGAACTTTCATCGTTTTTGATTGCAACAGAACCTTGCAAGCAGCTTTGGGTAGATCCAGAGCGAGATATTTGACTGCATCTGCATACTCATCACTAATTACCTTCTTCTTTTTCTCCGATGGAAACGTGATGGTTACCTTAAAAAATAGTCAATCAGTCTCAGAGAGGCACTTTTCCCTGCGGTCATTGGGGATTGGGAATTAGAAGCAAAACACTATGAAAAGCAACCCACCAAGGGCGTGGCTACCCATATGCTCGTGCGTACGTTACAAGTGTCAGGGATCATTATTCTTTTTACAGTATTTAATTGATATAGCTCCTTATTGAGAAATTTAGTAACAGCCTGCGAATCAAAAAGACGTGGATAATCGATATTAAATTTAGATTTTAACCTTAAAGGTGACCAGTAAGTTTCAATTTAGCCCCAAAGGAGATCACACTAAGACAGATTTTCAATTGGAAGTGATAGAGGATTTCACGTGCACTATCGATGTTGACATTCAAAGCTATCTAACAAAATTACCATATCACTGCTGTAATACTACTGTTTAGTTTGGCATTGCTTATTTCGCTGTACGGCTTTTTTGCCATAACTGGTTGGTTTTTGTTGCAATTTGTGATAAAAGCATAGTAAAGCTGTTCGTTTCATTTCGTTTTAGAGTATGATGGGTATTGTCGAGTGTAAACGAATGTTTTTGGTTATTCAAAGGGGGTCCAATAATACCCCCAGGCGAGACGACCTGCATCCTTGCCCCTTCAGCGACATTACAATCCTTCTAAGAAAACGAGGAAGAGGGGTACCCCACCCATGACCCACTATTATGCTCAAGTTATATTCTGCGCGCCTTACGCTTACATTCGGCACGGTTTGGGACCTATTAAGGTATCAGCCACCCTTAAAATTGCCATTTTTCCATATTTGAGATTTCAACGTTTTCAAATAGGTATGCTTGAGAGCTTTCTTTTAAAAAAAAAATCAGAAGAAAATATTATTTCTGTCGAAAGATATCGGGGGTAAAAGATTTTTTCTCGTTAACTATCTTAATTGATCGTTGACAAGATCTGTCATACCCGTGTCATATATCAATTAACTTGCCTGTGAACTAGTAACGTGATACCGAGTGCGTGCTTCGACACAACACGAGAATGATCAAGAATATCAGGCTGTGTTCTATTCGCATTAATTCCTTACAGGATGAGTTTTCGACAATCTACTTTGGAACATCATATAAAAACCAAGACCTTCAAACATTACACAAGTGCAAGAAGTTTCGCGCCTCTGTCGGTGGCGCACGGTAACGCTTGCATCTGATTGGTTTAGAGTGTCATTGACTGCTGGTACAAACGGGAATGGATCAGAAACTGACGTGAACTCGAAGGTCGCTGCTAAAAGCTAAGCTTTTTTCCACTACTTTGATTCGAGATGCCTTAGAAAAATAATGTATAGAATGAGCTGAAAGTGGAAAAAAAAAGGTTACGTGGCGGGTAACAATTCTCCCGAAGGAAGTAATAGACAACACTGGTCACAAATGATTTTGAGTTTCGTTTGACGAACGACTTCTTTCGTTCTGGAATGACAACCGTGTGTTTTGTGGCAGATTACAACGTTTTTGGGCATGGAATAGCAAATGTAACAGAAGAAATTAACAGGTTCTTACCGAATTAAGAATGTGTTTTGCCTTCATCGAACGTCACCTGCGCGGCTTACAATGGTGGAAAGGTAAGCTGAAAGCCTAGTTTTATAGTACTCAGTTATATTTGCGATGTGTTTCTTTCATATGGAACTAGCATATATTTTAGCATACTATGATTAAATAATCTTTGAGCTGTAATGTCGTCGTTAAACAATTGCTTTAAAGGCCAATCAGAGATAACACCGATAAAAGCTTCCCGCAATTGGACAACCGGCTTTTCCGGAGTGAAGTTAGGTTTCTTCGTAATAGAACTTGCACTTGAAGTGGGCTATTAATTTTTTGCTTCAGTGTTTTGATATGGTTGAACATAAATGCCAAAGAAAGATTTCTTCAGAAATATCGCTTGTATGCTCATTAATGTTTATCTATTACATGGACAAACAGTTGATGCATAAATATGAGCTTTAATAGGCTGAACCGGCTATGGAGTACATAAACGATCTAGTTAACTTAAATGATGTCGGCGGCGATTTATAATATTTCTTTGATTGTTATCCTTTTGGTTTTTAAACTTACTTGAATCTCTCCTTCGCCATTCTTCTTCCTTTTCTTCCTTGGAAGTTCCGGGCTGTCTTTTCTTGGATAAAATCGCTTTAGATAAGCGTTTCGCCAGTGTGTTGTCAAACTTTCCACAGAATTTTTCCTTTTATGTATGGTGTCAATGCTCCTGTAGCAGCTTTTGCATAGGCGAAAAGACGGTTCATGTTTCACTGTAGTCTTCAAAACTTCTCTAAGTTTTTCTAATACTTCTCTACTAACCCGGAAAAAACTATTGTTTGGAGCAATGTGCTCCCCACAAAGTAAGCACGACTTACTAGAATAATTATTTAGGTTATCAGAAGGAAGATAAGCCGAGGACATCGGTGGCTTATTTTCCTTTGATAAATTTTCGGCCATATTAAAATCCGGAAAAAAAAAACACACAAACAAACGCGCCAGCAGATCAGAGTTGTCGCAATTTTTTTATTCCCGCGAAACTCGCGCCATTTGACGACAGACTTGACGATTAAATTTGCTTGCGAATCGCGTGACGAATTTCGCGCATGCACGATGGAAAATTGAACGGTTGTCGGCAGAGGCTACTTTTCGCACGCCAGCTCATACCGCGAAAATGTAGCCTCTGCTCGCAGGGTAAGCAAAACAAAGTACCCAATAAAAAAGGAAGCTAACTCTCTCTGTCGGCGATTCATGCATAGCCCTAGTATTTAAACCGTGACTGCTTATTTGTGTTATTTACTACCCGAAAGTGACTTAAATCCCTGGGGGGGGGGGTGCTCTTGGGGGTTCTTGGTAGGGGTGTGCCCCCCGGTTCTCCAAGTCCTGACGGTTTTTAGACCAAAAAGGTGCAAAGGCCATACCCCTTTGGGTGGCACATACCTAGTTGGCTTATATAAGGGGGACTACTGCCCGGGAGAAAACCCATGTATCTTAAAAATAAAACTTGTCCATTGGCCTGGGTGCCTTTAAATGCTTCATTTGGTCGATACACTTTGAAAAGGAAAGAATTGGTTTAAAGGGTTGATATTAAACCAAATCAGTTCAAAGGCGGGTAAATAAAAATTTGCACGACTCTTGTCAGTAAGCGAAAAAGAGAATAATTTTAATTTTAGTACGTGGATGGCAGTCTAAGAAGACAGCTTGTCACAATATTTTTTCTACTTTCTATTCTCTAACACCCATGTCCCATTTTAGTCTATTTGCTCATTAGGATAATGCTCGTAAAACTAATTAAAGTTTGTATTCAACTGTTCAGGAAGCTGCTGCCTCCCGATTCTTTGCTGAGTATGAATAACAGTTGAGCTGGTGTATATTTCCTTATATAATCAGACTTTGCATGATATAGTTCAGGGAATGTGTATCCCATTTCTTTGCTGGGTTCGAGACCCAGTTGACTCCTAAGTATATATTATTGTTTAATCAAAGTTTTTATGTGAAAGTTAGAATATATCATAGGGCATCAAACATAATGCCCTTGCATCCTAATTGTTGCTCCCACAGGTTTAAAACTGGAGTATTCCTTTGCATGTTTGAGAGGGCAGCATTATGTCTAATTCCATTATTTTTATCATGCAGTTTGAATTTTACAGTGTAGTTTGTTTTGACCATGAATTCTGGTATCTTCTACACTGTGTTGCTATCTAGACTGCTTAATGTATATAAATAGAATAAAATTATTTTAATATAGTATTTACCTTTCTTGTTTCTTGATGGTCAAATCTTTTAAATTGTGCCTCTGATCTCTTGGCTTATCTCTAGGTGATAAAGAAATGAACTTAATTAACTTACGGTCTCATATTTTCAGGAAAATAAAACTGAAGCCTTTGTAATTTCGAAAAGCCTCAAGTTCCCCTAGGATGACCGAACAGATACAAATTTTATAGCCCCGCTTCAAGAATGCATTTCTAGAGATTTAAAAGTACAGTACTGTAGTGTACAAGGTTCTCATTAAGTGCCGACAGCCGGCTAAAAACTGGCTACTTCGAGTTTTGAGCCGCCTACTTTTTTGGAAACTACAGAAAGGTGCGAAAGATAAAGTCCGAAATCACCGCCTACTTTTACATCCTAGCCATCCACTCGATAAGGAGAATTCTTTCATAATTTCAACACAATTAAGAGGAAATCGTCGGGTGCCCCCTGAAAATATGTGTCCCTTTCTGTCTGTCCTGACCTTCTATTTCTATTGACTTCTTTGGTATTTGGGTTTTTATATTGCAGAGTCCTTTCTTGAAATTCTTGTAGGTACTATTAAGCTTAAATTAGGTTTGCACTGCTACACTGACTGTGAGCGATGGAAGATCCAAACTAACACAGTTCCACGCCGCCATATTGGCCGGCACACCAGTAGACCCTGGAACGAGGATTCCTTCGTGGTTTATACCACAGGCTACCCACACAATCTGCTTGTTGGTAAATGAGCCTTGCTTCGAATTCATCTTTACAGTTAGCTTTCCCGCAGACGTCCGTTGGGGTTCGTTTGCCACGCATTCACAACGAACCCCAACGGACGTCTGCGGGGAGGCTACTTTACAGTAAGCTACAGCAGGGGCGGATCTAGGGGGAGGGTGCAGGGGGCGCCCCCCCCCCCCCCCCCCCCCCTTTGAGATGACCTGCGGTTTTCTAATACAACTGGTATTCCGCAAAAAAAAAATGTGGCTTATTGGTGTCGAAGTAGAGCAAGAGACGAGTGCACCCCCTCCTAAAAAAATCCTGGATCCGTCCCTGTACAGTAGCAATATATCGCCAACTATGTGATATAGATTGATGTTAAATAAACAATGTACTACCTTACCTAATGTATATTGTTGTCTTTTTGCCTTCAAAAAGGTATTTTCAGCGATTTTGACTGATTTTGTGTTCGCCTGGATGACTGCGTAAAAAGTAAAGACGAAAACAGTTACCAAATGAGCCATTTTGCAAAGTCTGTACTCTGACACAGGAAAAAATAACGGATTCCCATTTTTGGATATTTTAGGGTATTTAAAGAATACCCATAAAAATCCCAAATTTGGCAAAGTGAGACAAGTCCCAACCAGGGAATTCCCAACCAAGTTCCCTGATTGGGACTTGTCTCACTCTTCCAAATTTGGGATTTTTGTGGGTATTCTTTAAATACCCTAAAATATCCAAAACTGGGAATCTGTTATTTTTTCCTGTGTGAACTTTTGAGTAGTCAGTTCAGAAAGTCACTGACAAAAGATCGGGATTGCAGGGGGGTTGTTACAAATACTTACCGTTTTAAAAATCGTCTGATTTAGTTGGGTCCGCACTTAACAATTAATGACTGTACTTCTGTTAGATTGTTTGCCTACATGAGTGAACAAGACAAAAACCAATAGTCAAAGCATGACAAAGAACTCTTTAATGAAGAAGTTGGATACGATTTGTTTGAAATACTCTTTATCTGGCAGTCAAAATTTTTTCGTAATAGGTTTTTGAAATCAGTGATTACCTAGCACAAGCCGTGTTCCCTTAGCTAGTACATAATTCCTAACCCTTTATTGATTATCTAACTCAAAGCGAGGAAATTTGTTTTTGTCTTATGTGTTGGACTGAGAAAGATATATAGTCGTAAATTCATTGAAGTAAGTTGTAAGAATTGCAAGGAAAGAGAAAGATGGTGGTAAGCTAAAGGCCGAAGCCGGAGGTGTTGTTACAGCAGGCACTTGCGTTTTAGAATCATTTCGTTTTCGGTCCGCACGTTTTTCCCGTGTAGCCTTAGTATGTAAACCTTGACCGTTTTTTGACATTTTCCACGCCTTTTTTCAGTCCTGGCCTCCAGGCAGAAATTATGTCAAAGAATAAGCAAATATTTCTTTTTCTTTCTTATTCATTAATTTGGAATTGAAACGACAAATACGTTCTTATACGGTTTTTTTTCCCTCGAAAACCATACCGAATTCCAAACCAAAATGAGCAAAGTGTATACCCGTTTTTAGACCGAAAAAGCGCGAAAACCATATCCTTTGGGGTGGCACACACCTATGTGGCTTACAGTGTATTTAAGGAAATATTCCCCGGGAGAGAACCCAAGTGTCTTAAAATTCTGTCCCCGGGCCTCAGTGCGCTCTAAATGCTTCATTTGTCCGAGACATGCACGTTGAAAAGGAAAAAATTGATTGAAGGGATGATACTGAACCAAACAGTACAAAGGTAAATACAAATTTGGACGACTCTCCGACGAAAAGGAAATGATTTTCATTTTAGCAAATGGTTGCAGACTAAGAAGAGAACTTGTCACAATATAATTTCTGCTCTTTATTCTCTAACTCCCATGTCCTATTTTGCTCTTATGCATGTGTTTAACTTTCAAAAAAAACATTGAAGTAAATATGTAGGTAATAACAACTTTACATAAAGCAGTCTATTTGCTCATAGGGATAATGCTAGTAAAACTAATTAGTACATTGCCAAATGTAAAATCGCTCAGGAGCAAATATTGTCTGGAGAAAATCAATCATACTTCAGCTCGTTACTGGCTCTAACATAACTAAGTTATAGTGACCTCAGGTATCCTACAAAAAAACTGACAAGTTTTCTATCACCATATTAAAACCACTTTTTTTCTCTGTCAGTTTACGATTGTCATGGTTAAGGTGACTTTTTACTTGGATAGTTACCTCTACAAATCTCTTGCCGATTTTCTACCATAAGCTGATAACTCTCTTCGTCACGTTCCTCATCAGTCAACCATGCACTGAATGTTACTTCTCAAAACTGAGGGAAAAGAAAAAGGAAAAACATACAACTGTTGATTAAAATAAAACACTCTGAAAGGTTTCAGTTGAGAAAGAAGTTCACAGTCTAAATAGTGCGTGCACTTGGCAGCTCTTTGGCAATTCGTTCAAACAAGAGAAAGGCAAGAGATATAGCAATAGCTGTAGCACTTACACTTAAAAATCAGTTCCATATTGATTCGTGAGTTGAATTTCTTCACTGTGTTGTTGGTACAGTTCTAATGTTATACCATGTACCTTGCAATAGAGCGAACAGTTTCAGCAGCAGTAACTTTCATCAGGTATCGTTAAATACAAGCGATCCATGATCGTTCAGGAGAGACTAGCTTGAAACTACGATGCCGTTAGGAAATTTCAAAAATCATTTTGAGGTTATTTGCGCATGGGTGAATATAGATGACTCTCATTAATTCTATTTTGGTTCTCGTGAAAAAATGATGAGAATCTAATGTATTGAAAACACCTGTGAAGTATAATGATTTACATATTTGTTCCTTCTTTTAGCGTAACGGATTGCGATCAGAACTACATGCAAATGATAAACCTTAAGAAACTTCCCGAGTATTTCAAATCATTCAAAATTTTTGTAATAGTTCCAGGAGTTGTGCTATATTCATTATTTAAAAAACGATTTTTCAAAGTCTATACCCGTTTTCAGACCAAAACGCCCCTCCCAAAAAATTTTCGATTGCGGGATTTTTGGGGGGTAGTAAAATTTGGCAAGTATTTTTGGGGGTGGCTTGATTTAAGTGGGAACAGCAACAATCTGCAGATTCCTGACAGTGCCCACAAATCCCGGCCGCTTGTTCTGCAAATTAAAGTTCAACAGGCAAACTTGTTGTCCTTTTTGGAGAATTTTTAAGGCTCAGAAATTCGGCATGGGATTTTTGGGGGGTTAATTTTTGGTCAAGGGACTTTTTGTGGGTTTTGTTGAAAGCACTAGTGTTTTTTTAGAGGGGTGGGGGGTTGATTTTTAGCCCCATTCGATCATCCCTGTGCCTTAAGATCGGGAGTATCCTACCTGGGCAAAAAGTGAAACAACTCCGCCCGTAAAAAAAAAACTACCTTTCGTTACACAAAGTCAATAATACCACCCAGCGTAACCTAGCCTAACGAACTAATGGGGAAATTGCACCTTATACAAAACAACCAAGGGCTAATAGAAATCTTTAGGAGCCTTTCGTCATACCATATCGCAAGGAAAATACACTGATGAACTATTTGTTAGAGAACGTTTAGAGAGAAGCTCTGAAGGTCAGATTACGACCAAGTGCACGAGTCGTGTGTTGCCTGTCGCCAATTTTTAAACCTTTTAACCTCGGTTAAGTCCGACCAAGGGAGTCAAAGAAGACCCAAGGAGATTGCAGCGTTCGTTAATTTTTCCACCCCCCCATCCATTGTCATCACGCAAGTTAAAAAAAGCCCTAAAATTACCTCCTCATCGATATCTCCCTACTCCTACAGCATTTCATTTTCTTCCTCCTCCCTACATTTTCGCCCCGAGTTCTCCCTCCTCCCTACTTTTTCAGGCCATTTCTCCCTCCTCCCTATTGTGTACCTGCCCCTCTTTTAGCATGCCGTGTTGGTTATCACACCAGTAAGCCCACAGAAAGTGTGGTCTATTGCTTAAGACTAGTATAGTATGATATAGATGTGTATTTAACAATTATTCCTCGAGCCCGAATTGGCTCTAAGTCGATAGCTCATGAGGCCGAAGGCCGAATGGGCTATTGACTCAGAGGCCATGAGGGCTCGAGGAATAATTGTTTTAGTACAATCAAACTAGTTGGTAAAAAAATATCGAGACTAAACAACTTTAGCTAGTTAAAGCTAGACTTTAACCCTTTTTTGCCGCCAAAAAGCCGGCGCTTTGCGCTACTAGTGGGCTATAACATACATGGATGTATAGCTTAGTAGTAGCTCAACCAATCAGAACGAAGCATTGATTTTACTCGGTGACACCCAT
>CALNXK010000168.1:230000-370000 GCA_942486035.1 Porites lobata | reverse complement strand
CAGAAATATTAACAAACAACAGAAACAATGACCTCAGCCATGAGCTTTAAGACTTAAAACTCCATCTTAGACATAGTAACGCTAACTCCTTCCCTGGCCTTTACATCTGCAAAACATCTGCTATACATCGATACATCTAGCTCCAATGATGATTTATATGATTTATGGTATCTTGTGTTTTATTCATTCAGTCCCTATAACCTCAACGTAATTCTTATAGAGAAATAATAAATATCTTAACAGAATAAAACATCAAGGTGAGTTGGTAGGAAAAAGTACAGCCACTCATGCACGGATCCTTGCTCCTGATGATGTCACTATTCACAACTATCCAGTAAGTTGACAAAAGTTCCATTATTTATCATGTATGTTATTTATTGGGAAGCAAGGGTGGCACATACAGTGGTAAGAGGACTCGCCTTCCACCATTGTGCTGGGCTGCTCAAATCCCAGCATTGAACCCAAGTATGAGTTTGTTGTTGGTTTTCTCCTTTGTTCGCATAGGTTTTCTCCAGGTATTCAGGTTTTTCTTGCTCCTAAAAAATTCCAAATTCCAATTTGACCAGGAATCAGGTAGATGGAGAACCACTAAGTGGATGTGCTACCTCTTCAAATCTATTATTTACTATTATTATTTGTTATTATTATTTTTTCACTTTTTTATAGAACATTTCTTAACAAACATATTGCTCTTGATACTGATGTATTTTATCTGTTTCATTATGTTTTCTATTATAAGGCAGTTCCTGAATTCCAAGAAAAAGAGCAGGTACTGGCCTGGTAGATCAATGCCAATTAGCAGTCTATAAAGAGCTGCTTTAGTCTAGTCTTGAATAGTGCAAAGAGGTTTTAGTTGGATGTTGTAGAGAAAATGCATGTTGAATATTGCAAGGTTTTTTTAAAAGATAATAGTTGACAGTATTGTGCGACAACCCAAGAGTACAATTTTTATTGTGTTAAATATTTAGCAGTTATTGGATGAGATTCGTGAGTATGATCTGAACAATAAAATTATATAGCTAAATCAGTAATGCACAATTCTGCATTTAATTTGCAGGTGATACTAGTTTTTCCATCTGAGGTGAGTGAAACGTTACAAGATTTGAAGATGTAGATGTATGATCTTGTGTCTTACATGTACAGCTTCATGCTAGCCTTAGCTACACATGCCAGTCCACTATATTTCTCTGATAGTTTGGCAGATTACTGCTTCAAGTGCTTGTTTTGACTGTAAGTCATTTTTATCTTGTTGCCACTGGTTCTTTGAAAATGAGGGGGGCTGATCTGGAATGTTTGTAAGCCTGACAACCAAGAACTGCAAAAAGAAATAGAAGAAGACAATATTCTTGTATGTAATTGACCTTGGTTCCCTCTATTTAGGGGTATAGCTATGGGTAGAATTATTGTTTTCTTCGACAGGTATGCACAGCTTCCAAGTCAACCCTACTCTGTCCTCCAAATGTTTCTTTTAACACTTCATTACATTTTTGTTTTGTATCAGGGAGTGTCGTAAGGCAATCACCCGGCTGCTGGTTTTAGAACCATAGCCTTTCTGATCAGGCTTTCACAAGTGGAAAAATCAGCAAAAAACACCAACACATTTTGTCAGAAAAAGTTATCTAAAATAAGTTAAAATGTAGTTACATATTAGGCAACTGCTCTGTTTTTGAGCTATCCCTTATTTGCCATCTGTTTCTTTGCTTTCTCTTTCTCTTTTAATTTTGGTTGTAATGTTTCATGTATGCACATTCAATATGCAGTGAAATGGCATACGCCTGGCTACGTTATCACATTTTGTTATATACTCTTCGCCTGCAACCAAGCTCTCCATTTCAAATGGCAAGGAAAGCAAGCAGTGCAAGAATGACACAAACAAGTGGCAAAGCCGCAAGGGCCGAGTGTGCTAACTTTTCATGATATCCCCCAAATGGGGAGCTTGCTCGCAGGCTAGAGTACAGGTGCACTAAAATATTGATGAACATAAAATAAATCTATTTTTTTGTAAATGATACAGAAGTTGCAGGTTTTTTAATCACACAATCTGCTGGTGTCTCAGGGTGCTGTTTCCCTCAAAATGATTCGTCAAGACCTTGACCGACAGGAAAAAGAGCTGTCAGATGCTAACAAAACTGCGCTGTTTGACAGAGTTGTTTTTATCGACAGTACATGGCAACAGTGTCATCAAATAATAACTGTAAGTAAGTTGTAACTACTGTGTGTTGTTATAAGTAGTGCAGTGAAGTCCTGCCATTATAATATTAATACCATAAATGATCAATTAAGCACTGGGGCGCTTGTTTCATTTTCCCTGTTAAAGGTTTGGCACTTAATCGAGAGCGGTGCGTATTTCAACTATGGGTAAAACACTGAGAGGAATAAAGAGAGAAGTGAGTGGGTGCGTACTAGGTAAACACAATTCAATACAAAATTATTTCGAATCAAACACAATAGTTATCCTGAAAGCAGTTTCCCAGTCTCAGTGAAATTATTGCTGCTCAAATACAAGAGCTAACATGAACACAGTTTCTCAGTCTCTCTGAAGGTTTAATAATTTTCCAATTGTTTTTACCTCTTGTAAGTGACCACTTGATGTAGGTGTGTTGTTTGATCTCTATGTTCGCTGTGTGCACTATGCTGAGTACTTAGAATATACAAATAACTTTTATGACAACATGGAACTACAAATGGCATAACTTAGAAATTGCATGCAAAAGATTTTCTTCCATAAAGTAAATGTGCCCAGGCATCTTCTTGGAAAAGGCCCCCTCTGGTTCGATTCTTGTAACCGACCACTAAGTCTTTGCATTTGGATGGTTGCTTGTGGGAGGTTTGACTGTAATTCACTTTGTTTGATCAGCTTTAAAAAACAGCTTTTGGTATCCCATGAATTTATTAGGAATTTAAGCAATTTTTCTTTCAGTACTTCTAATCTGAAGTTTAAATTTGCTCCAGAAAACTTCACTTGCCCTGTGGACAATCATAAAATCAGCTAATCATGGCTATCAGACACAACTTTCTTTGCCACCATCAAACAAAATGCATTTTTCCTTTCCAGGACAAAAAATTGGATGGTCTCAGAAGGGTCAAACTTGAAAGTGCTGTGACACATTTTTGGAGGTATACAATTGTAAATTGTATTTTTATGTAACAAATAAAATCACCATGAAGTATGATGCAGTCTGTAGTGTATTTAATTGATGGCATTTATTGTAATGTAAGAAATGTGTTGTAGACTAATTAGAGATTCATGGAATTGTTGACTTCTTTAGGCCTCAGAGGAATAAACCAGACACTTGCCTAGCAACCATTGAAGCAATTTATTACTTCTTCAAGGAATATGAACAACATATTTTAAAAAGGTACATGACCTGCATTGCCATTATCGTAAGTTTTTGCTCTTACTAGTGATGTTTTCAATTCTGAGTGCGATAGACTTTTTTTGAAGAATAATGTTGTATTACTTGAAAGCAAATGTAGACACTGACTCAAAAAGGAAGTTCTGCTACTCGAAAGTATTGTACCTGCAAAAAAGCCTAAGTTAGGATGCAGATTGTACCATCCATCTACACTGCTGTTCCTCGCAGAAAAAAAATTGGCATTTTCAGAAGAAAAGGTAAATATTGCAAGACTGTTCCACTTGAAATATTACATGCAGATTTAGTTCTCATGTGAGAATACCATGCTACTCCACTAGTACAATGTCAAATAATTATGAATACTAGTTTAAGGTACGTATTAGGTACTGTAAAAACTAGTATGATTAAGTGGACTGTTATTAAAACTCCACTGACTACAAAACCAGGAAATTTACTTCCCAGAGAGGCTGGTTCTGGGCTATCATACTTTTTTCTTGGCCAAAAGGAGCTGTTGATTCGAGGATGTTGAAAAAGATATAAAATCGCTTCCACCGTACAGCTCTTTGCAAGCTTCACTATCCTGACAAGATGACCACCCTGGGTGAAAACTAAGACTTCTAAGGGCCTGTTTACATACAAGTGGGGGATCGTAGGTAGGTGAGGAAGGTAACCGGCATGTCCATATAATCTCTCATTTTTATTTGATCACATTTACGTGATAGGTGGGGTGACCGTATGAGAGATTACATGGACAGAAGGGTTACCTCACCTTCATGGGGTCCCCCACCTCAATGTAAACAGGCCCTAAATTTTGCAGAATTATAATACAACCTCGTCCCCAGGGCGCTTTTTCCTGGCTTTGGTACCTTTTTCCGCCCCTCCTCCAAAGCCAGGGAAAAGCGCCCTGGGGACGAGGTTGAATTATAATTTTAATATCAAAGACCTTCAATGCCAAGAATTGTTTCTTTTCATATAACAAGTGCCATGCAATATATAAGCTTACGTACAACAATTACTGTTCTTATTGATTTTCTTAGAGAATATGATGGAAAATTTGACAATCTGTTGTATTTCTTTGCCTTCCAATACAACTTGATACAAGAAGAGCAAATAAAGAGGCAAGTAATGCTTTTAATCAGCTGTATGATTAATGCAATGTGTATTATTGTAGAGATTGCGTTTGTGTTTAATGTTTTATTAATAAGGGTAAGAATAAATTGGATTCTTTTAAATGCGCATCGTTTCCTTGAAAAAAATAATAGGGATAACAATGTTTTATCGAGAACTTTTCTTAAAATATGTTTTCAAGCTAGAATAGTAGTATCGTAGGGACCGAGTTTTCCTTTTTTGGCAGGAGAATCTCATAGACGTGTGGAGGAGTAAATTAAAATGGATGGCTTCATAGCCTTTTGTCGTTATCTCATGAAGAAAATGCGATGGAATCTCGTTAAGATAAGGTCATCTTTTTTCAGGTGGTTTGGTTTAACCGGTTTGAAAGTTCCGTTTTCAAATTCATCCGGCATAATGTGGACGGGGCCTTAAGTCGGATAGTTCTCTGACGCCATAACCAAATTTTTTCCCCATCCATATACCGTAAACTTACGTTTATAAGCCCTGGGCTCACACAACTTCTTAGGGGGCTTTAGGAGGGCTGATAAACCGGGGGGGGGGGAGGGGGGGCTTATTTCCTGGGGGATTACAAACGGACTAAAAACGAGTTTCAAACAAGCCAGAGAGCAGTGCTGATCAAAATAGTTTCTGAACTAACTGGCTTTTTCAAACCTTAAGACGTCGTAAAAAATCGAATTCATTTCAATACCAGCTAGAGGGGGCTTATATCTTGATGAGGCTTGTAACCTGAAGTATTTTGTTGTTGTCGTTGTTTACAGGTACAGTGGAACCTCAATTTAACGAACCTCTATATAACGAAGTCCCCGATATAACGAACGCCCCCGAGGAAGAGAAGTCACCAATGGTGCCTCCTCCCGACCCCAAACAGTACTGAAACAATTGAAAGAATGACATGTCATTGTTTTCTGCGACCAATCAGGAGAGACCTTACGAGCAGCTCCTACACAACTGGAACGATTTTCTTTACCCGAGCAACAGTAAAATATATGGACAAGAACCTCCATATAACGAAACCTCGTTATAGCGAAATATTTTGCCTGTCCCTTGGCACTTCATGATATCGAGGTTCCACTGTAGAGGGGGCTATGATTGGGGAGGGAGCTTATAAAAGAAAGTTTACGGTACTTGTATGTTACCAGATTATTATACCCACGGTGTTTCCCTGCTGCTCTGCGCGTAGCTCCGGTAATGTTGGTAAGACTTTATGTCTGTTTTCACACTGAATGACGGATTATCCGTCATCCGTGAGGGATAATCCATCTTCAAAATCTGTGCAAATTTGAGGGATAGACAGTTGTCGATAAATTTAGGCGGATTGTTCATTCAAAATCAAAACCGTTCCATTTTCAAATTAAGACGTATTATTTGAATCCCCTCCCCCCCCCCCCTTATTTGTTTGACGCGAATTATTCAACGGATAATCCGTCTCTAGTGTGAATACCGCCTATATGTTAACTTGAGATCGGGCTCGATTTTCGTTTCGCTTTTAGCACGTAAGAGAGAATGTATGAGAACTGCTAAAATTGGGCCTGATCTCAGGTTACCTATATGTCCTTGGGTATACCAGACATTCAATGAAGATGACTTTAGGGACTGTGCAATAATTATTGAATGAGTGATTTTACTTTGAGCCCCCCTATCTTGGCAGCAATTTTATATAATGCCCCCCCTCTAGTTTTTCAGCCCCCCTCCTGATAATTATTGCACAGTCCCTCACACAGTTTCACTCTTTAAAGTGATTTCTTCTTAAATTGTTCATATTATTTCTTTTCAGTAAAAGAAAGAGATGACGCAAGATGACGGTGGAAGAAATAAAGAAAACACAAAAAACTTTAAAACTTGTTTCTAAGCCTGTAGCAATTTATGTACAATTGAATTTATTATAAGTCTTCACACACTTCGCGAAAATTCAGTAAACCCGACTGCGTCCTCTCCGAATCCATAGATATTCCATATAAAATTATTCAAAACGAGTGTTAAGTTTTCCTTTGCTGAGGTTCTGTTAAATGTTATCGATAAAATATGACTTAAAAGCGCTCTTGCCAGTAACTTTGAGATATTTAGCTCCCTGGTTTAATGGTCTCAGCTTTTACATTCCGTGAAAAAGTAAGTTCCCCGTTCAGGTAGAGAATAGTGAGGCAGGTTTGAAAAGGTTATGGAAAAAGTCATGGAAAGTCATGGAATTTGAAAAGCTGAGCAGAGTGCGAACCCTGATTTTGGAGCAGTTAGACGACTGTAATAGCCAAGTCAGCATTGGGGAGGGGAAACGCACACAAGTGTTTCAAGATTTTTGACGATTATTGCAGCCTGTCAGGGGAATGTGGCGCGAAGTCAGAGGAAATAAGAAGAGAGGGAGAGGTAACCTCTTCGCTGTTTTTCCCGGCTCTGACATCTCTCTGCGCCGTCCCCACAATCTGAACGTCCGGACAGGCTATTCCGTTGCCGGCACTGTCCTAGTATCGCGTTTCGCTCCGCGGACTGTAGATCATTAGAGAGCTTAAGATTGAGGTTTTTCGGCTTTTCCCGCGAACCGAGAAAGTCAAGAAATCACGTGACCAGGTCCTTGCCATTGCGTCGGGATTGCGGTTTGAGGTTCACGTTTGTTCGGCTAGATCACGCTCCAGAGGTAAGTGATTTACCGCAAGGTTTTTTGTAACCCAAAACATCACAATCCCACGTTTTAGAAGAAATTCGACTTTTTAGAACTTTTTTGCTTCTTGATAGTCGTTTGATGCAATTTCTCAGCTAAAATAGAAGTGGATGAATGAAAACAAACATGTAAACCGCTACACTGCGAGCAGCCACTCTTTTTCCTCAGATTTAGTAAAGGGAGTGCACGCGCGTGCGGGCGTTGAGCGGCGAAGACGCGAGAAACGAGGGTGACGTGCCTCTCCCGTCTCGCGCCTTCAGTCACGCGCGTGGTCATTTGCGTGTCTCGGGCGTTTTGCTCGACGGACCAAGAAGAAAGAGAGACTGCTCGTAGTCTAGTTAACCACAGTTTGTCGTAAGTTTGCAGCAAATGATGACCAAACCTCGGCCTTAAGGTCTCTATTACCACAACGAGAACGCAAAAAAGCAAATTATCATAGGTTTAATATGCAAAACAACCTTGCACGACAACTAAGTGAAAATGCCTAATTTCAGGATTTACGGTAAAAAAGTACAGTGGCCTCCAGTAGTTTAGGAACGTGTGTATGTATCCGTATGTTACTTGTGTGTATTCGTATGTGCCTATATGTATCCGTGTATTACTCGTATGTTACCCGGCGTCTGTATCCATGTGGTCTTTAAGTCAAGATCTCAAATAGGCCCTCCTTTCTATTTTTCCAGCCATTTCATTTAATAAACGGTATGGTATTATTAAAAAGCGCAGTGAAAATTATTTAAACCTAACGTCCCAGTTAGTGCAATCTGCAAGTCTGACAATGGACCATGTTTAATACAAGTTTTCTGGAATAGAGGCTCCTACTTAACAGCTATAAGTTTCCTGGGTATAAGAATTAAATTAAACGCTTTATTTTCGAGGATTCATGGAATTTATAGACATTTTAGGAACTGCTTACCCTTTCACAAAGCAAAAGGACACAACAAAACATATTCAGACACAGTTTTGTTGGTGTTTATTTCTTTTATTAATTCAGTATCTCTGCCGCAATTCCTGCATTAGATCTTATTAAAGGCAGCGATATCCATGGATTGAACGAGGTCTTCAAACTTTGTTATCTCTTCCTCCAGAAAATCTGTGGAGATTTTGTCATCTTCGATCACACAGCTTATCTGAAGTTTTTTGATGCCATATGCCAGAGGTATCAGTTTGGCTGCACCCCACACAAGGCCATCTGCTTCAATGGTGCGAACAAGTCTCTCAACTTCCTTCATATCTAAAAAACAAAAATAAAAATAATAAAAATAGTGTAAAAAATCTATTTTAGCATTTACAACCATTTTGAAAACAGCGAACTTCGGGCGAGATGACTTTCGGGCGACTTGACTGTAAACCCTCAGTCTGACTGACACCACTTTGGCCAAAGGCCGAAAGCCACAAGCAGCTCGGCTCACTATAAAGATTTGAATGAAACCGGGAACGGCGTATGATACCCAAGATAGTTCAGGCGAATTATCAGGCTCAATTTTTAAAACTGGGGTAGCCTGTGCACACACTTGGTATGGATTAGCGGGGGATGCCCCGGATAACATCCTCAGAAGCAACAACATCATTCCTTTTTTTATCTCTTATATTTTAATCACACCCTACGGCATGGTGATCTTGTACCATTAGTTATAAAGGAGCGAACAATAGGAAAAAGACCACCTGGAAGACTTCAAGTGGCAATGCTACGGTCAAGAAACGCGTCTTGAATTGAAACTATAAGGAAGGACTAGCCTTTGGGAAGAACACACACACACATCTTTGACCATGCCTACGTAAGAGAAGGGGGCTGGTTGACCTGCTCATGTTAATTGCCTCATTCACTCACCAAATATACCCTAGCCTGAAAATACAGCTGTGTCTCCTGGCTGCTCGCCATTTAGAACATTAGCCGGCAAGTAACCTCCAAAGCAGATGTTGTTTGGGCTTAGTCACGTGTGACGAGCCAAAAAATGTCTGCCTGGGAGGATAGCATCCAAGGGATGGAGTGCTCCCATAAATTTCTGATAGGTGTGTGCCGCCCAGGGTCTTAAACCCTGATCCTAATTAAGGATGAGACAAACTAAAACTGACCCCCTTTTTGAGGTCCAAACCTGGAATAATTTTACGAGACCCAATTCAAGGAAAAAACAAAAACTAAGAATTCAATGAGAAGAAACAAATCTTCCTTAACCCCTCTGCCTGTTATTCTAAAGGAAATACAGCAAGTTAACCCATTTGCGCCTGGAGATTTTGGCGAAAAAAAATATAAAGAGTTAACACTTACCACAAAGCCGTTAGCAGGTCGTACACTTCACAGCCTTCTGATCCAGATCAAAATATTAGCTTGCAAAGTTCGGGCACGCACAGAAAGCAAAAGTTTTTGGGCTTAAAAGTGACACAGCACTCTTGACTTTTACCTTCTCTCCACCCCTCTTTTTTACCTTTTCTTGCCTCTTTATAGCACGACAGTGACCAGAAAACCACTCGACTAGCTTCAAAATGAGTTTTTCAGCAAAATCTCCAGGGGCAAATGGGTTAAATTGCTTTCTTAATACTCTACTGTAAAGTTCAGTTTTAACGGGTAATTTGTTTCTCTTGTAGCTAGGCATTGACTCACTTGAATTATAGCTAGATGATATAAGGAGGATAATGCCCTCAAAAACCATCCCCTCCCCAGCAGCACATACCTATCTACCCATATATGGGAGTACCCACCCCAGGACTGCCTGCATTTCAACAACATAAATTCTACACTGATGATGCAAATCAAAGTTTACATTGTTTATATTAGTCTCGTAGTCATGGAGTTCCGAAAGTAAATTTGTTTGATGCGAAGTTTCTCCTGTTGTCAAAAGGTTTTGAGTTTTTCTACAATAGGTCATATTACAGTTGTGAACTCAGTGCCCTGGCCTTTGAATAGAAGTGAGGCTGGCGGTGACCTTGTTTTGTTACAAACCTTCTTTTTTTTCCTATGTAAATGATCATGTTCACGGGCTTGTTAGCATCAGAATACCATGATTTGCACATTTAAAGCAGGAAAGGTTTGTAACAAAACAAGGCTGTAAAATGGCCTGTTAGGAACAGCATAACCAAAAAGCTTCTTCTAAAAAAGGAATATTCAGTATGCTATGAATAATGAAGTTTTGTAGTAGACTCGTCACATTCACATTTTGATCTTTGTCTTTCTGTCTGTCATTCAAAAAACAATAGCAAAAAGAATACAATTTTCTTGACTACTGAGAACACCTGACAAGATTTTGGACAGATCAATTTTACATCATCAGTATGCAATTTCTTTCATTGAGGCACAGACTTCTCCACGGGGAAATGTCCCTTGCAACGAGGACCCCGCGTGAAAAGTCAGGAGAGATGGTTGTTATTTGCAAGCTTATCAATAAACCCCAAAACATTCTACTTGGTGCCAGGCCCTTCTGAAAGACATGCAACATTACCCTGCATACCAGGGAGGGTTGCGACTGATTTTTACAATTCTATACCTGTCTCATCATCCCATGGTTTAACATCAATGAGGAGACTGGATTTGGCGATGACTGCTTTTTCTGCAGTAAAAAAGACATTGAAAAAACAACAAAAAACAGTTAAATATATACATTATATTGCTGGAATTTTCCCCCAATAGCACAGGTTCCCTATGGTCACTTTGAGTTCACACATTTGGGTTCGCGGGCTATAGTGATATGTAAACTGTAAACATAACGACCATGGAGAATTTCATGAATTTGTACGCATAGATATTTTCACCCTTGGCTCTAAAAACAAATCACTTACTGGCTGGCCCCATGGGATACTAACACTAAAATATCACCATTTCCTGAAGTAGAGCCTCATATTCTAGCAAAACAAAATTAACTGTTCCCAGGGGACCAGTCAATGTTGCTTAACATTCACTTGATTAATTAAAATCAGTTGAAACATGTAATTGGAATAATGCCAGGTAGCTAATCCATGGAATTACATGTTCATGGTTTCTCAATGGAGCAGACACAGTTGTGACAACATAAAAGATAAGGAAGGGAGGCGAAAAATAATGAGACTTCATGTAAATGCCTTAGGTTAATCTTTATCAACTTGCCTGGCATACTTTATACATCTCAAACAGAGGGAGAATTTAGCACTAGATCAGAAACCGATTATTCAACAGAAAAGTTGTTATAGCTTACTTGTAGCCTTTTTTGCTTTGTACGCTTGTTCCCTTTCTTCTTTGCGCTTTCTTTCTTCTTCAGTTTCCTAAAATGCAAAGCAAGGACTCAATGGTCCACTCAAAAATATTCTGATCTTCTGACTTGCCAATATTCAAGGCTTTAGTTGACAACTGATTTCTCAAACTTTCTTGAAAAGTCACGCTACAAACAGGTTTTGGAGCATCTGTATGGTTCATTTCCAAGTAAGAGAACAAAATCAGTAATAAAAAGATGCCTTGCAGTGACATTTGATTAGTAAAGGTGTGGATTGCCTACTTGTTGCATTGTTTACTATCTTCAGTCTACTGCGACTTGCCACTGGCACAAAATACGAGACCCATTATTAAAATGAACCTAAATCTCTCATTTCATGAGGCATGCTAACAAATGTGTGCTTTTCAGCAGTGATGAAGAAGATTGACCGAAATGTTACAATGTAACTGCTCCAGCTTTAAACAACATGTCACTTCTATTACCCATAATCCCTGCTGGAAGTCCTTCAACTAAGAAATTCATTGGGAACATGTTACAACTTTTTGCCACTTCTCACTACTTTTCCCAACTCCAGGATCAGAATCTCAAGATTTTTGTCTCTTGGGGGTATTGGTAATGCTGCATTATGATAAGCTTCTTTGAACAAAAACAAGTAATGTGCTCTGTTATAATCTCTCAAAACAAAAGTGTACAAAGGACTGGACAACCTTACAAAATTTTTTTTTGAGCCAACTTTTTCAAGTTTCAATGCTATTCCAAAAAACAAATCACCAAAAAAAAATGATATGGTTTGTGCTCCTGGATGAAATTTATTAGATATTTTCTTCATAAATGCAACTCTACAGGAGCATTTTGTGAATCCTGCAGCACAGAATTAACCTAAAATAGCCTTATCCTTGTGACGTACAGTAACAACCCATGTATAAGAACCTAAAATTTAAGAACCTGTTAGTCTAAAATTTTCATTTTAAACCCCCTTTTCATAAGAACCTATTTAGCCTAAAATTTTCAATAGGTTCTTATTTTACAAAATTGAAGGCACAGATCAAAATACAGCATGAAAAACATGCATGCTAGTACTTTGGAAAGATAAATTTACTGTATGGTTAACATCTAAAGTGTAGCCTAGATAATTATTTAATACACCAATATATTCCATATCACGTATGCGCTGTAGTAGTTATCTGGGTTGGTTCTAGTGCCCCTATCAAATTAAGAACCTAAGTAGCCTAAAATCCCACTAAATACCAATTCTGTAAGAACCTATTCCAGGTTCTTATGTAAGCAGGTTTTTACTGTAGCACCTTTGAGGTACCAAAAAGATAATATTATAAATACCTCTTCAGAGTCAGAACCAAAGAGATCAAAGTCATCATCAACATTCTTTGCTGTGCCATTTGTTGCAGGTCCAGCACCATAGCTTTGAAGATCTTTTTTAGCACCAGGAAATTTTGCCTTCTCTGAACCAAATGAGGTTATGTGATTGTACCATCGTAGGGCATGTGGCAGATCAGAGGGTGGGACCCCAGATAATGCTTCGTAAACTACAGTGTCTCCTTGGGATGGGACATACCTGAAAGAGCAAAGCATATGAGGGGTTGACAAGTCAGCTTCTTTTCATCTTCTTTTAGAAGATCTAGCAAATAAATGCTCTATTTGTTGTAAGGCAGTGTACTGCAAATTGTGTCCAAGCCTAGGGCTCAGTAGATTTTGTGATTAGGCTAATAATAACTCTTATCATGGCATTGCATGACATATGAAAACTATCAAATTCAAATGTAAGACGGCCTTTCTCTTTTGTGACTGTGCCCAATACAGGAATATATTTTTGCCTGCTTCACCCTGTAAACTTATAAAGATGTAATGCCATCTCTAAATATATTCAAATTTAGTCTTCTATTGCATTTTGATGGTTTCTCCTTTGGAAAAGTAGTTTCCTATGAACCCGCCCTACCCCTCAGAAATAACTGCCTTTGAACCCCCCTCCCCCTCGGAATTTCCAATGATCTTCCGAGGGGGGGGGGGCCGTGGGGGGCATGGATATTTTCTGGAACCACACATTCCCAGATGTGATAATGGCGTTACTGTTCTACCCAATAGCCTACCTGTTTCTCCCAGGTAAGAGGCAATCTACCCATATTTACGGCTACACCTACGGGTAATTCACCCATACCCGTAAACAGAAATGGAGTATCTTAAGGTCTTTAACACCAATCGAACATGCGGTATATTAACTTTGGCCCGTCTGCTGTTTTGTTCACCTTTCTTCTTTGTGTCAAAGCTGTGATCACAGAGACAAAAATCTAAGATTTACCAGTGAGGATTTGACTGTTTGTTCAAGAATGAGAGCATGCAAGACCGGTCAACATGACTGGCGAGTAAAGTTTGCCATTCTGCCCAGACATTGTCTGTTGACCGACCATTATTTTTAGCCCTGACTCAAAAATTCAACGTAGAGGAAAGGGTAGGCTAATGAGTATGGAAAGATTTAAATGAATGATAAAACAATAATAAAATAATTATTTTGCCTTTCATATGAAATGAGGAATAATAATAATGCAGATCTCAGGGGGTGTGATCCACCTGGGCTGAAAACACCTCCTTGATCTACATAATGCTTTATATCACCCTCATCCAACTACTATATAATATCATTCAAGACTGAGAAAAGTAAAACTTAATACTCTACTAATTAGTTTTAACAAAGGATGCAAGATTTTGAAATTTCACATTTGTAATTTTATCTGAGATAAATGAATGAACAATCTTTAAAGCTTGCGAAGGGCTTTCGCACCATAATAATTATTTACAACTTCATCAAACTCGTATTTGTACCATACTTTTAAGAATGTACAACCTTATACGCAAAGAAATTTAAGAAAGTTGACTATTCGATCCCCTGTGATTACCAGAAAACATCTAGTGAAACTTCAAGATTGAAGAATGTAAGAGGTTGAGGTTTATCTTAAGTCTGGGTTCTAAACTTAAGCTTACTTTCCCTCGTGAACTGTACAAAAATTAAAATTCTCGTGAAGAAATAACCTCCAATGCACGTGGACGAAACATATTCCCTTGCTTGTACGCACTTAATAGTGAACAAAACCATTATACGTACCCCTCGATGTAGCTGTTATGTTCTAAATATGTATTCAAGGCTTCTAAGCCTGATCTGTTCTTAAGATCACCAAAACCCATGTCTTTGATTTTCCAGTGAATTTTATTCGAAGCCGTTCTGCCACGGAAAGAGGAACGGAAAATCCCACAATGCAATTTTATTACTGCTCGGACTTGTCCCCAGTCTTGTAGGCAGATAATGGCACCCGTCCACAATGTTTTTGATGGGACCAGGATCCGTAGTCTGCTACACAACCGTTTTTAGTGTCGGAGGAGCGTTGCGTGACGACACTAAAAACGGCTGTGTAGCAGACTACAGGATCCGCAGTGGGAGAAAAAGGGAAAAAACGGGGTCAAATCGGGTCAAATAGGAAAAATATCGGCGAGAGAACCCTTTTCCAACCTCAGACGGTTCGCTTCGCTCGTCGATTTTTTCCCTTCAATGCGGAGCCTGGTCCCAGGCTATCACTTAGGGAATAAAAACGAGAAGTCCAAAGACTACTGCAAGCCTGATTCAGAACAACGTGTATTGTTTTTTCATAACAAAATTTCGGGTGGCCATACCAGCCTTCTTCAGGTTTACAAGTGTTACTGTTCTTCTACTGTTCTTGTTCAGGTTTACAAATGTTACTCAGGGAATACAATTGTCTATCGTCAATGTTAGAAAGAGCGCTTTAAAATCTATAAAGCTACCAAGATTGAAAATTGTACATTTCAAACAACTTCGCAGAGTGGCGAAATTTTACCGAGGTTTGTATTTAGTCGGCAAACTTGCGAGGTTATATACTGCTGCAGTTCTGCTTATTCCGCGCGGCCTATACGGTTTGGGTCACGTGGTCCGTGCGCACGATCTTACGGTAAGAGGAGGCTGATTTCTTCACAGGCGAAGAGAGCGAGGGGCTCTCCTACGCCTCCCTTATCCTCCGTTTTAACCGCCCACTACTCGGGCTATTTAACAATTATTCCTCGAGCCCGAATGGGTTCTGAGTCGATAGCCCATGAGGCCTGAAGGCCGAATGGGCTATTGACTCAAAGGCAATGAGGGCGAGAGGAATAATTGTTTTAGTAAAATCCAACTAGTTGGTAAAAAATACCGAGACAAAACAACCTTAGCAAGCAAAACGCGATTCAGTCGCCATTGTTTTGGTTCTCAAAGCCGGCGCTTTTCGCTACTAGTGGGCTATAACATACAGCCTAGTAGTAGCTCAACCAATCAGAACGTAGCATTGACAATAGACCACTAGTTAGATTTTACTAACAACAGTTTTCCCTTGCTTATAAAGTAGCTGTGTTTTAACTAGCCTGCGCGCAGACGAAATTAAACTCTGGTTAACTCCGTCTGCGAAACAGCGCCGAAATCCTTGTTCTGGACTTCCAGCTGTGTAGCCAGATTTGAGTACGCGCCACGATTGGCCAGTTAAAAAAGGCCTTTGTTTTGTTTGTCGTGATCGCCAATCAGGTTGAAGGGGAATTCGAAACGCACTTCCAGTAATTCGTTGAGTCCGTTGGGGGTCCAGAACAAGGATCTCTGCGCTGCTTCACAGACGGTACTAATCAGAGTTTAGTTATCGTCTGCACGCAGGCTATGTTTTAACACGAGATTTACCAAATTTTCAAACAGTGGGAACTGCTACCAAATTAAGCAGCACAGGTGGACAAACTTGAAGACCATTGAAACCGATTGCATATTTTGCATTTTGAAAACCTGTTGTTAGCCTAACATATTTCTCAAAGTTCATATTTGTTGTTTGCAAAGTTTGAAAAATGCATTTGTTTGACACGAAGATGTGATTTCAACATTCCAAGTAATTTCACAAGTTTCATAACGTATAAGGACGTGTAATTGCCATTATAAACGAAATGAACAAGCTAGCCATGATACAGCCCCTTAAAGTACCAAATTAATTTCAGGCAAATAATCATTACTCAACAAGATTTTCGGTTTAATATTTTTGATCTAGTTAATCGTGAAAATCACGACTTAGCTGCCAGGAGTGGTCCCAGCCTTTCCTTAATTTAATTACTTCACACATAAAACTATTGCCGCTCAATCGAAGTCTATTTAAAAATAAATATATTACTTCCTTTACAAACAAAATCAATTACAGCGGTCATCGCCTGTTTACTGTCCTTTGTAGCATAACGTAGTGTTTTAAAGTCCTTGACTTGCGCATCTCTTGACTCCAATGGTGTACAGGCAAACAGTTCTGTAGTTCTGTAGGGTCCGTTCGCTAGTTTATCAGATTCTAGACTGTTCACAGTCCTCTATTTTTCCGTAAGATCATCGAGTTCGAGCCCTTTGCGTTACGGGCTGCCATCTCGCATGAGTGACAAAACTACTTAGGGGGCAGGGGGCGGTTTGAGAGGAGGCGAGAAAAATGCCCGCCCCCTCGGTACATTTGAAAATCAAGACAGAGGTGACGGTAAGACGCGGTATCTCTAAACGATCTCACGAAAAAATAGGGGACTGTGAACAGTCTAATCAGATTCATCAAAGCCTGGTTTGTACAAAACGCCTACAACCGCTTCCATCGTTAGGGTAGCTGAAACCCACGTTAAGCGACCGCAACGATTAAATGGAAACCAATCTTCAGTGGCAACGATTACTTACAGAGACTTCGGTACTATTTTAAGGCTAGTTTTTACCGGGCCACAGTTGTTCAAACGCTGGATAGCACTATCCAATGCAAAAAAAACACTACCCAATGGATAAATATTACAGAAACCAATTGCGCTAAAAGGTGGAGAGAGATTCGTCCTGTTGAAAGCTTTATCCGCCGTTTGAACAACTGGGGCCTGGTCGCTAGCCATCACATGCAAACCAGGCTGTCAAGTCACGCAAAGCGAGTGGCTTGCTCTTCGCGCTTTCTATAACAGGAATTAGATTTGCTTATAATATGTCCAGGTGAAACAAGGAAAGAAAATAATATGATACAATATGAAAAATGGTAAAAATTTTGTACAAGAAAAGTCGATAAAATGCTGGTAAATTAAAAGCTCGTAGTCTTGACGGACAGTGTAGATTTCCAACGTAGAGCTTGAACAACTGACAACTATTTGAGTCTGGACGTCATGACCATTGTCTCTAGTTATGTCACACAATATTGATAAAAACTGGCAGAAACCAGCTTGTCAAGTTTTCACAACGCAACAATAAACCGGCAAGATAGGTAACTATGTTTTATGTAGAGAAAGCATTGAAACGTGAGAAATCGCTTTTTTTTCCAGGCGAGGCTGCTGACATTTCCGGTTTCAGTTATGGGGACCCATCTTTCGATCGTTAGTGTTTTCTTCGCTCGCTTATTTTTGGAAGATGCCTCTTTAGAGTCCACTGAACCAAGGAAACTAAGCACGTCGATTCTGTGCACCTAATCCAAGCTTCTTTGGCAAGCCCAAGGGTAGCTATAGCAACATCAAGACCGGCCTTTTCCCTGGCATCACTTAGATGACGACGGTTAGACGTGTTTCTCATCACTCGTCACCAGTCACTCACGGACGAGCCCCGCCGTTACCAGCCTGGGACCTTTTGATGTAGAGGTTAAGAAGTTTCATCTTTGTTCCAGAAAGTTCAGCCAGATGTGGCATCAAAATGTCCTCCCCTACAACGCCGTGAAGCGCCACCAGGCAAAACACACTAGCCTTGCGGACACTACTTTCAACGTGATCATAGCACTAAAAGATAGAAAAAAAGTTAATTTAAAAAAGTTAATTGACCGCCGCCTGGTTAGCTCGGTTGGGAGAGCGCCGGTCTGATGAGCGGGAGGTCACGGGTTCGACCCCGGCTGGACCAACACTCAGGGTCTTAAAATAACTGAGAAGAAAGTGCTGCCTTTGTAATGACATCTGCAAACGGTTAGACTTTCTAGTCTTCTCGGATAAGGACGAAAAACCGTAGGTCCCGTCTCACAGCACTTACACTTACCTGGTTCTTGTGGGACGTAAAAGAACCCACATCACGGTGCGAAAATAGTAGGGGACGTAGATCCCGGTGTTGTGGTCAACCTTCACTCATCACATCATGGGTTGGGTGGGTACAGTAAGCTCATAAATGGACTGAGAGCGGCTGCCAGTGGCGCCTTTGTATGCTGACGTCCAAGCTTACTTTTCACATGTTAAAATGTATTGTAAGAGGGCACGTCTGTTGTCCTCTCATCCACGACTCTTCATTCCTTCATTCAAGTATGATAATAGACCTTTTTAGATTGTATGTTTTGTTTTCCCAATTCAGACCATGTGATATTCTCTAGGGAATTTGCCTTTTGTCTTTTCATCATGTATACATGTGCACATGGATGCACATGCATAGGATGACATTTGAGAGAAACAGCTCTCAGGGATATCAATCATCACGTGGTCTGAAATGGGAACAAAACATACAAGCTAAGAAGGTCTATTATTACTAATTACTCCCAAAAGCGCCGCCGTACTTGTTCAATTTTTCGTCTTGTCGGGAGCGGCGATCGTGTAAAACAATCAGTCAATCAGCCGTTCTCTTTCAAGGCGTTTACAGTGAATTTTTCTGATCTTCAAGTCGTGTAAAGTTATGAAGTACACGTGAATGAGAGAACAAGGACAAATACAGCGATATAACTTTTACTTGTAAATGAATGTACTTAGAGTTACAAACTGTATATCACGATAAAATTTAACACCATGTTTCATTGCACGATTACTCTACGCAGGGGACAGGATTCAGAGGAAATAATTATTCATCATTTTCACATTGCCCATAATACATCTTGTTTACCACTGCCCACTGAAAAAAATTGGATAACCACTGTTTGCTCCAGAGTATCACAATCGTCTCACGAGGAATTAAAGAAAATGCTTATGCAAACTTTTGGAGTGTAAAAATGAACAAGATCAGTGTATCCTGGGAAATGTTCAAATGGTGAGTTCGAGAGGGAGGGAGCAAGTAAAAGAAATGCATGGAATTAAGAGATTTAAAAACTGAACTCAAAAAAGCAGAAAGCAGAAACACAACTTTACCCGCACGAGCCCAGGCACGATTTCTCCTAAGTTTTCCTCAACCGTCTCACTATCGATATCTTCCACAACCTGCAAAAGATTTATAAAATGTAAATTTTTCTAGGCTACTCTAGGCGGGAGAAAGGTCAAACTCTTCCACAAATAGTGGAAAAATAAAAATAAAATCTACTACAGCGATACCTTAATTGTCATTTTAAGAGCGGCGAGATTGACCGGGAAATCCGCATCTCTGAGGACTGGGGCCAAGGCCTGCAGGCACACCTCAGGTGGTAGAGACTTGGCAATCGTCCCAGCAACCTCTTCGGCGACCCGAGCAACCTGCAAAAATATAACAATAATATTAAGAGTTGTTTTCAGTTTGGAAACTCACAATTGTCGATTAAAGCAAACAATCCACGGTTTAACTGAAGGAAAATCTTCAAGCAACAAGGCAAACCCCTATTTTAAAGTTCGAGACTGAAAAAATTTAATCATGTCTACCACTGTAGAGCTTCTGAGTTGAAAACCACTTTTTTGACTCTACAAAACGGGTTGTTGACTTGAATAAATGCATCTCGTTAGGGAGACTTGAAAGTCAACAACAGGCTCCGCAACAAGTTTGGACGAAATCATTTAGACTCTCAGTGCACAGTTGTCGAAGTCAACACGCCCCGTCCAACAGTACCGGTTGAAAAACACCCATCAAGTTGACAATAGTGGGAAAATCATAAGAAATCCCATTTATTCGACCCTGCCCAATGTAAAGGAATGTTATTTAACACGACAGCATTGACCGTAGTCTTTTAAAACTAACGCAACAATCTTGTATAATATGTTCTTGTTACTCTTACTACTTTTCAAACCTGTTTCTTGCCTTACCTCTTTCTGAGAGTCCTTATGTGCAATGAGAACTGTTTCAATCATTTTTTGATTTGGTCCGCTCAAGGCATGGGGCTTAGTCCGTACCAGATCCCTTACAACACGAAGAGAAAGCAGTCGTATGGAAGGCTGAAGCATAAATAACAACAAATAAACAAGTCAGCGCAAACAACAGAGTTTCCTTGCATGTTCTGTTTCTTGAAGTATGGTAAAAACGGGCAGCAAAACCGTGCAACATGTTTTGCAAAGTTGAATTCTATTGTATCTTTCTACGCCCGCTGGTCAAAGTTTCAGTATCTAAGATTAAATCGATGACCAAATCGTAGGGGAACATCCTTTTACAAGCCTTTAGCTTTCAGAGGTCTCCTCACCATACAGTATTTAGATCCTTTTATATTACGTATTTTATGTAACTATATTTTAATTATGGAATAATTCTCAAAATCTTATTTTACATGGTGTAAAATTACAGTGGTGGTGTAAATAAATAAATAAATAAATAAAAATAAACAAATTAAGTCTATATAGTATTACCTCGTCATCTCCAATGTTCTTCAAGACTAAGGAGAGCAGAGTATTCAAGTTTTCTTCCCAAAGTTCAGGTGCCTCTTCACGGGCCATTCTCAGTAACTCTCCCAGGGCCTCTTTCTTTTCCTCCGTCTGCATACCTGAGGGTGCTCCTAGAGGGACCATCAGAGGAGAAAGACCATCGGCGTTTTCAAAAGAAACATCTAAGACGACAAAACAATGAGAGTGAGATTTTGTTAAAATCCAACGTCAAAACTTCGACGAAAGAATAAAAGATCTGGGGCTATGAAGCAGTTTCTTCAGTATAAACATGGCCTAAAAAAGTTCATTTACTTAGCCGGACGTTGTTTGCCCATGATATAAAATAAGACGAGTACTATTTTACCATTGCACTGCCAGAAATTTTAGTCCATTCAGGTTTATTCAAGGCAGTGAAGGCTAGAAAAACATCTAAACATAACTAGTACTTTTTTAAGGCGGGGGGGGGGAGGGGAGAGCTTCAGGTTGATCATCTGTGACAACCCAATCGCTGCACAAGACTATCTAATAGGCCAAGGAGGAAGACGGCTATCGCGTTTTCCCGCTAAAATGACGCTGGTTCACACGCGCGCTTTACTTAGTATTGGAATCTAAAGGTCTCTCGTATCACAAAGCCGAAATAATATCACGCAGGTAATGCTAGTACCTTTATCAAACTGGTCATCACTGTGATCCATTCCCTCTAATGAACGATCAAGCTCGTCCTCCACTTCACCGTTCTTCTTCCGGCCAGCGGTAAGAAAACCATTCATTTCCGGTACCTACAAGTTTAACAGAAAAATTTTAGAGAAAGTGCCAGTCTATAAACGGTGAGATTTGTTCACTTTCTACTAAACTACAGCACATCATCAAGGCATGGGATAGAATTTACGTCAAAGGCAAGCGATGTTTCATCGTGTGAAGAAGTCCTCAGACGACAAGAGCTACATGCTCTCCAATTTAACTTCCCATGTGGTATCAATAACAAACGATCTTTGATTATTTAGTGAGGACGGAATTGTTTCTGTTGAGGAAAAAGGCTTTCGGTCTACATCAACAATTTCCCAAACAGTAACTCAGCGGTTGAAACTCATAACACGTTATCGCGTGCCGGGATGTGAAAATTGCAACATTTCTGTCAACAACGGAAAGTATTGCGTTGATTTCAGCCCTGTGATTATGAATATTTCCAAAATAGCGCTCTTAGATACCATCTTTGGCCTTCGTTTTCTAGGCTCCTATTTAACGAAAATGCTTGACTTTCGAAATTTGAGTTCAGGTTCAGAGTACATTTGAAATAAGCGACTTTATAAGCATGATCATTTTTTAATTTTATAGCAGTTCTAATACCTTAATGGATACCTCTATAAGATGGACACCGCGGCGGAACGGACACTTAGAGTTGGTCCTTGCCTTTCATTACTCCCTTTATTTGACTCTCTATAAGACATACATAACTCTTGGAGGGAAAGTTGGGCAGGTCCAAAAATTGGAAATTAATCTCCTTAATATTTAAAATGCGGCTACATGTTTTTCATTGATTTTCTTACCATGTTTTGTTTACTCACTGGATGAAAATCATTCTGTTTATCTTGGTATTGTCTCGGGTCATACTTCTGTCCGGCGGGTTCACCCGAAGCTGGCGTTCCAGCCGCGCTTGCTCTTCGATGGTGGCTTTCTGTATTCCCGGATGTGACGTCATCACTATTATACCCGGATGACACACTCGGCGCGTCTTCCGGCTGGCTTGAAACGGCGTCCCCACGGTGGGGAGGTGGAGGAGATGCGTACCTTCCGTCTAGGGACTCATTCGAGCTCAACGGTTCAACTTCGCTGCTGTTGTCACGCTGTAACGAAGGCGTGTTTGTTTGCGGAGAATACCCAAACCTGGTCTGAGAGCCTCGAGGACTCTTCGTAGGCGTGGGTATCTTGGTGTGGTGGTCGGGGGAGCTCGGTTGATCGGCACGGTTTTCGTCCTTTGTCGGGGACACGCCTTTCATGGATGATGAGGACAATGTTCTGTAACCAAGTCTTAACCTTGGTCGCTCCTCTACTTCATCGAAGTTGGACGAAGATGACGACGGAGATCCGCGACCGGCAGCAAAAGGCTGTAGAAACCAAAGGCAAGTTAAACAATCACTAACAAGCTTTTGAAGCCTTTTACGTACGCTCTACATTTGGGCTAGACATTTTGAAGCTTAAACCAGAAATTGGAACAGCAGGACAAACGCTAAAACAAGCTGAAAACAAACATTTTATGGTGTTCCTGCTTTGTACTCTAAAACAAGCGGCTAAACTCGCTTAATTCCTCGGTGAACTCACGCCTGTGACTGACTGACTAGCATGTTAGCAGTGTAAAATAAAATTACAATTTACAATCAGAGTCTAAGGCCCCACTTTTATGGAGAAATGTTATCCCAGGAGTCACCCGCCTACCCGAATTTTTCCAACGCGATCTCCTTACAAAAGGGTGGGCCACCCTTTTTCGACGATAGGGTAATCCTACTAGCCGGGCGCGCCAACTTTTCTCCGTATTATTATTTGCCTCACCCAATCGGGTCAACTCGGTCAAGGGCCGAGACAATCAGTGCATGTGGGAGTGCTGTTGTAAGGTCTTGGCTCGTGCAAAGGGGTCGACTTTTTTCTCAGATAAACGCTTGCCAAAGTTGACTCGGCCGGATGACCCTCTTCCTGGAGCAACGTTTCTCCATATAAGGGCCTAACTGTTTCCGGAAGTGTTTCAACAAATTATGACCGGGATTGTGGCTTATTGCTCTTGTTCCTTCGAAAGAAAACGACACTGATTTTAACACGTTACCCATAATACCTCTGAACCTTGGCTGCTGCTCTTTAGATGATTGTGAAGTAGCTTAGTAGCACCGTCCTACAAAAAAACAGAAAAAAAAGCATTACAATCACTTCTATTACGCATTTTTTTTTTTTACTATTAATGTATTTTAATACGAGAGTACTTGATAAGGGGACTATTTTTACGTCACCGCTATTTTACGATCTCATCCAAGCCACACAAACGTTTATCAGTTTGCAGGGCAAAGGCAGTACCTTCATTATTATTTTTAAGACCCTGAGTATTGGTTCGGCCCCAAGGATCGAACCAACGACCTCCCGCTCTGCAGTTAAGCGCTCTTCTGACTGAGCTCATACTGCTTATTCCCTCGATGGCTGCATAAAATGAAATACATAAAATGCACACACTACGTTTCAGGTCAATAATATATATCTTGAGTTACCTGGAAAGATTTGGGTAAAACTGTTAGCATCATACTGAATTCTGGAGTGTTCAACTCAAACAAAGCCACAATGACAGCCGCTGATTCCTAAGGACAAATTAGGAGGCAGTCAAAATGAATCAAAAACAAAACTGTGTCACATACAGTAAAACAATCACCCGACGAGCAAGCGCCTTCACTAAATTAGCTCAACACTGCACTGAAGTGGACAAGAACCACGTTCTGCCGAGTTCCAAAACTTTCACTTTTAAAATAAGGCCAGATGAAAAATACAAGTTTTATTTTGCATGAGAACACAAATTACATCACTTCGTATCAAAAATTTTGCACTCACCCTTGTGGTTTGAAAAAAGAGAAGCTGGAAAACCCCATGAGTGGATTAACTGACAGAGATAACGAAATGTGAAGTGCATTCTTTATGAGCGCTTAGGACCTGCATCTCCCTGAACTCATAGCTTAGTCGCCAGGGATGCTCACAATGTAGTGCACGGGTCATCAAGATAAGTGCAGTTTTTTTCTAGTACCCGGCACCCACATGTCGTGGTAAAAATTACTGTTTACATTTTATTTTATTACTGTTTACACTTTATTTCGGGTGGCACGAGTGCTTCTTACCTTTCTGACGTCTACGCTTTTCGGCTCAGTCGTCCAAGTGATTATCCGCGAAACCGCCAACCGTGTTTCTACGCTGTATTAAGGCTATAAAAACGTTTTCAACAAATCTAGTTGTATAGCTTTTTTAGCAACTTATCAAGATATCACGCGTTTAAAAGCATTTACATTTACACTGTAATATCATTCTAAACCGTGTGGCAGTGAAGAGAGTTGTGACGTAATTCCCCACTCCACAAACGAAAAGGAGTATGGTTACAGGCTTTGGGTCCAATGATTTCTGAAATCGTTTGGGTAGACAAGGATTACTTATGATTGGTTAATGGTTACCTTGAATACCATCGACCAATCATAAATGATGCTTGCCCACCCAAACGAATCCCAGACATCACTGCAACCAAAGCTTGTACCCATTCTCCCTGAGCTTCTGAAGTGGGGAATATTTGCCTTAGCAACATAAATAACGTATTTTTCTCCACGTTTTCTTAAAAGTCTCACACCTGACTGCAACCTGCAAATGTATTCCATTTTCGTACAAGGAGTTGCGAGAGATAGGGAATGTCCATAAACTAACGAAGAAATCCTTTCGTGCGTCATGTGATGTCTCTATTGCCTTCCCAACTTTCTGAGACCAGGAGCCAAGTCTGAATAATTATTCAGAAGGATTGATGTAAAATTTATCACATTTAACAAGGTTTTACGAAGATGGCGGTGCTAGATAAGTCATACTTGATTGCATGGATAACAAATCTTTGAAAAAGGATACCACCAGAGTTGGTGAAATCGCTTGGATCCATCAAACCGATAAGTCCTTGTAAATACTGCAAAATGGCTATCTTGACCTGCAAGACAAACGGAAGATGGTAAACAGGAAGTAAAATACTACCAGCACAATGTAAATATGACCTAATAACGAGGCTTAATATGATTATCCCTCAAACACGAATCGCTATAGGCTGCTGACATCCTCTCCCTCCCCTCCCCAAATAACTTCTCTATCTTTGACCAATGACATGCCGCACTGGTAACACGTTTCAACGAACACACAAGAGCAAAAGACCCTGAAGTACATTCATGCACCCATTACCTTGAGGTTGGGTGTCTGGGTTTGATCAGTGATGAATCTGGTTAAAATGCTAAACTGAAGATCATAAGGAAAGGAATCTCTGAAAAAGAGAAAAACAATAACGAATTAACTATTTCATCCCGAAATCCAACTGATTTACGAAAGGATACGACCCTTAAGGTTAACGAGTTAAGTTACTAGTTGGTACTAACGTCTCGTCGTGTGGAAATCTCCCTTCTTTTGAAGTAAAATGTCTTCAGTAACCCCTTTTGTGACAACACAAATATGAATGTATATTTTCAGGGGAAATTCCTGATAAAGGAACATCATATAACTGGTGATTACTTACTGCAGGAAAGAAACGCAAAAACGACTAACTGGTGGTAATTAGAATCGCATTATTAACTGTCTTATGGGACATGAGATACGCTGCACATTATGCAAATGAAAGCTACTGAGCGGTACTTTGCTGTGGTACTGTTTATTATGCTGTTTAAGGTGGTTCTAAGTTTTGCGTCTGTGGATAAAATTTTAAAGTGTGGCCATTCAAATGAAAGCTACTGAGTAGTACTTTCCTGTGGTATTGTTTATCATGCTGTACAAGGTGGTTCTAACTTCTGAGACCGGGTTGTGGAAGAAATCCTAAAGTGTGACCATTCAAATGAAGGCTAATGGGCAGTACTTTCCAGTGTTACTGTTTACTACACTGAGCAAGGTGTTCCTAACTTTTGAGTCTGTGGATGAAATCCTAAAGTGTGAACATTCAATCAAATGAAAGCTTCTGAGCAGTACGTTCCTGTGGTGCTGTTTATTATGCCATACAAGGTGGTTCAAACCAAGCCAAGGAATAGAGACCTTCAATATGGCTTGTCCAAAGTGGTTGCGCGTGACTTAACATGAATGCCATCTTGAAAAAGACGACGCGAGGTTGTCGAAACGTCAACTTAACAGTCCTGCTTGAAAGTTTTTATTTGTTTCTGTGATGTAAATTTATTTTTCGAATTCAACATGATGTTTATCTCTCCTGTTAAGCCTCACCTGATAACATCCAACACTCTAACAACTTTCGACTGTAGAGAATTTAAGAGCTCCGTGCCAAGCTTAGTGAGAAGGCGTGACAACAAAACGAACAACCAATCGTGAAGATCCACTTTATTGACGACTATGAAGTCACACAATGCGTCCAAAAACAAACTGTAAACCTGCAGAAGAGAAAAAAAAAAGCAGACAAACGAAATCAGCCAATCTCAACGATAGTCGGGGTGATTTATGCTTTTATGGCTGGTTACTCCTTGTAATGGGCTTTATATTCGCCACTTTAGAAACAGACGGGAACTGGAGCCGAAATGCGTCCCGGGATTGTTTCCGGGATCGTTACAGGGAACGCACCAACCTACCACGCAGACGTTCTTAGGGGTTCGTCACGCGTTCCTGCCCCACTTCACGCGTGACGAGCCCCTAAGAACGTCTGCGTGAGAGGCTAGGAACTCGCCCGTCAGCTTCGGTCAGCTATTGGCCAGTTTTTTTTTTATGTCCCTGGGACAGCCCCAGAAGTCTTTGAGAAAGTTAACTTGGTCAGTTTCCTTCAAGTTTCTTAAGTTAGAAAATATTTTTTCACCCACTTTTTGAAGCTATATCTCTTGATTGGATATTTTTTGTTCCAATTGGTTTATTTGCTGTTAACCGATAAATCGGACCAATTCGTGTTAGACCTGATGCACAAAACGCAAAAACTGTGGCGTCAAGGGAAATAAAGAAAATTACTTTCATGTATTTCTTCATAAAAAATTACATAACTTAAAAAAAATGCACTTTACTTGAGTGTCCATGTATTTAGCACGAAAGCACTAATTGGGGACACTATTTTTACGTCTCCAGCTGGAGACGGGACCGCCATTTTACGTGGTCATCCGAACCACGCGAAGATGTAGCCGCTTAGAGTGCAAAGGAAGAACATTCATTTCCTAGTAATTTTAACACTTTGAGTATTGGTCCGGCCCCGGGAATCGAGCCCAAGACCTCCCGCTCTGTAGTCAAGTGCTTTACCAAATGAGCTTATCCTGCCACGGTAGAAATCTTGGTGTAACGTTTGTTAAATTGAAGTCCACTGACACTCCGGCCATCAGTGTGTGTATACTACCAGTATAGCGGCTGCAAGAGATCCTTGACCTTCAACAAACGAAATTGTAAACTGTAGTGTGTTTTACCTTGTTGTGAGGATCAAAGAACAAGCGCGTGAGACAATCCTTTATCCGCCCCAGTTCCACTTGGCTAAGGGAAAAAAACATTAACTTCATTTACAAAAATTCAGCAGTAACGCGCACGAGAAAAAAACTGAGAAGTTTTAAGGATTTGACTGCAAAAATAAAATGTCATTTGACGACACCATCCTTAAGTCCGGTAAACAGTAGCGTGCCAGTATAGTAACAAGAAGGTAGCAATATATTAACATTGTCGCAATCAGTGGAAAACGTATGGCGACAATATGGTAAAACTGTTGAAACTTTAAGTAGACAGCATAGTGAAAGGTTGACACTGACACAATGGTAAGTCACTTTGAGTTAACATAGCGTAATGGTATATACCAATGTGGTAAGGGTATAGTTACAACTGGACGACAATATTGGAACAGTACGGTCACAGTGTTGTTTCAGTATGGGAATATTAGGAGTATCAGTATGCTAATAATGCAGTGACTTGTCACAAGCAGAAAGACTTGTAAACAAACCTGACAACACCAGAGTTGAGAAGAAAGCTTTGTAGGCACACGACTCCATCGCGCCTGTCCGACCACACATCACTGCTTGTTAAACGAACTATCTCAGCTACCTCCTGAAAATCGAAAAATAACACTTAACTATTAGAGTGGGATTCAGGCGAACGAGAGAAACTTACGGGCATGAAAAACAAAACAGCTTAGGGCACGGCAATTCAAATTAGACATGACAAAGGCCCAGCATCCACAGATACAGACTTTTACATAAATATGAACACCAGGGCCCAGTTGCTCGAAGCACGGTTAGCGTTAACCAGCGTTTAATACCTTTACACCGTATTGGTTTTGATACTCCTTAACCAATGGTTAGAGCTAACCATGCTTTGAGCAACTCAGCCCAGTTTGCTTGTTTGTTTGTTTACTACCGAGTGTTCAAGATTTGTTCAGTACGGATTTAACACGCTTATAATCCGTGACTCAAAAAAAATTCTTTCGGCCCTTTGGGCCTCAGTTTGGTCTAAAAATAAGGGGGGGTGGGGGGCGGCCCCCCGGGCCCCTTCCCTGGATCCGCCACTGTACTGTTCTCTGCATGATTTGCACGTGCAATGCAACACCACCTCGCAAATTTGCATACACTGCACGTGCACTGCGTACAAAACACTAAAAATCAGGAAAAAGTGAGGTTTAACCACCCAAACCGCGTTTTACAGAATGTAATGGTATTTTCCGCTCTGGCAAATAAACTAGTTTAAGAATTTCAAAGGCTGAGTCTTCAAGCGCAAAGTGGTTTAAGAGTCATTCACCCGTCGACGCAAGGACGATTTTGATAGAACCAATTTTTTTATTTTCACTCACCACTAAGAAAGCCCCAGAGTTTCTATTTTTGTTTTGTTTTGTTTTTCCGAGAAGCTAACTTCTTCATTTATGTGTTTCTTTAAGTTTGCTTATTGTTAACGTTTTGACTGCGTTCACGCGTAACCACTTAATGGTCGTGTGAATATCGCTTTTCATGATCACTACTGGCTGTGTTGTTTAGAAAACGACCTCAACAGTAAAGCTATCGTCAACACGATATGGTTTCATCGAGCACCACAAAAACACCAACGCCGAACCTCTTTGAAAAGGATCACGTAGCAATTGAAAGTTCGCTTTTCATTCAAATTTCCTTTGACGCCATCTTTAAAGCGACAAAGGTTTCTTCATCATACTAGCTTATTGTCTGTTTTTTGGAAACAGCTTTAAATTCGGCATCTGAAACTGCTATAGAAAGGATTTTTCTCAGTGGAAAGCCAAGACAAAGATTCAGTTGGACACACCATTATATTGTATTTCGCTTATCCCTTAACATACCGAAATTACGTAATCTCCCTTAACAAGTGTTTCGCGCTAGATAATAGAACTTTTATCGTCTGTAAAATCACTGATACGAACATTGGAAAAGTAAACAAAGATGATAATTTACATAAGTATAACTTATAGAGTTATAGAGTGATTACATAATGACTGAAAATTCTTCTTTAGTGGACCAATCAAAAAGTTCAAGAACAATTATTTTGGATGGTTCAACAAAAACAAGTACATGTACTCGCTATCCTTTTAAAAGGATTCGTAAATGCGGATACGCTTTGCCCCTGACTGAGATGGAATTGCTCCAAAAATGACAAATTGCAAACAAAAAATCTTTCTGTAATTTTGCAATCAACACAAGCAGTTTTTAAGGTATGAGCTTTTCACTAATATCGACACTTCAAAACTTCAAAGGCAAATTGCACGAAAACGATTTTCTGTTTTTTACCGAAACAACGAAGAATTGGCCCAGCATAATAAAGAATACCAGAGGAAATACCGCTCAGCTTTCATTTGAATGGTCACACTTTAAGTTACAATCACCTTGTACACCACAATAAACAGTACCACAGGAAAGTACTGCTCAGATTCTGTCATTTGAATGGTCACACTTTGGGGTTTCATCCACAGACTTAAAAGTTAGAACCACCTTGTACAGCATAATAAACAGTACCACAGGAAAGTACTGCTCAGTAGCTTTCATTTGAATGGTGACACCTTAGGATTTTATCCACAGACTCAGAAGTTAGAACCACCTTACGCAGCATAATAAACAGAACCACAGGAAAGTACTGCTCAGTAGCTTTCATTTGAATGGTCACACTTTAGGATTTCATCCACAGACTCAAAAGTTAGAACCACCTTGTGCAGCCTAATAAACAGTATCATAGGAAAGTACCGCTTAGTAGCTTTCATTTGAATGGTCACACTTTAGGATTTCATCCACAGACTCGAAAGTTAGAACCGCCTTGTGCAGCATAATAAACAGTACAATAGGAAAGTACGTAGCTTTAATTTAAATGCTGAAACCATAGGGTCTGAATCATAGGATCACAACAGACCCAAACGAAATCACCCCATTCTTCGACAATCAAGATCGACTCTTTGAACTTTGGCCCTGCTCAACGATAGGAGAAAAGAAGGCTCCATTGACTCTTTTAGGAGAGTCAAAGAAGGGCTACTTTGACCTATAACTTAAGAGAACGAACACTGAATAACAAGTTACAAATTGAACGAAGAGATATGAACGTAAACTGAGCTCGACCTATATCCAAAAATCTTAAAAAGTCGATGTCAGTCATCATAGACAAACTGTAGCAGGTGTCTGACAAAGATTAAAAGTTCCGCCAAGAAGTAATCTTCTAAAATAGAAAGATGCACCATATGCAGATATGAATTTCATTTACTTTTACGAGAACAAAATAACATCCAATCCCGCTTGTTTTTAGGAACAAACGTCAGTACATTCCTCCAAAAACAGCGCAATAAGTTATGATTATCTTGAAACTGAATGACTGTGAAGGAATATATTTTCCGCCTGAATTAGGAAAGGTTTCCAACTTCGCGTCCTTGATATCATTTGCCAAAACTACGAAACACTTATTTATCAATTTGAAAATTTACGACAGAGCTTTTGATATGTTAAAACCATACTTTCATATTAAAAACAATAATCGGAAGAGATCGAAAGACCACAATCAGTTTATTTATCCGGTACGAAAAAATTATATCGAACTTTGCCGAAATTATTCTTAAAGCACAAAGCAAATAGAAAATTGTTAGAACACCAAGTACATGCAAAATTCTAACTGTGTTCCTCCTCACAATAAACGCAATTCATGATTTAAGCAGGTCACAGCAGTTTACCTGTCGGAATAAAATAACATGGCTTGGACGAATACGGAGAAGAATCCCTTTTCTTCGGCAGTACTTGAACCAGAGCCATTCTTCCCTTGGATTACCAGGGAAAACAGTTTTCACTATATAGCGCTTCAGGTTGTAAACAAAGGCATCAACCCGACGCCGATAACTCGGGTACGTAGGCCAAAGCTTCGTCTTTGTTCTCATTTTTGAAAGCAGCCTTCGCTACAGCAGGCCGGGGTTTTAGCAGGTCTTTTCGTCGTTTTTCCCTCCATAGGATTCCAAAATTTAGCTTCCGAGCGTTAACAAGTTCATGTTTCGATGAGTTGACTTTCCTTCCAGGTTAATTTGCGAAGAGTTTGTTCCACATGTTTGCTCGCTGTCGTTAAGAGGAAGCTTTGCCAGCTAACTTAGCTAGACGTGCGGAACTGTTTTGTAATTCATGAGTTGGCAATCTATCTATCCATCCATCAATTTGATTGGACACGCACCGCTGGAAAAAGCAAATTAAACTTCTCGCAGAGAGGAGCGGCGGACGTCTTACTTCTTCACGACCAACAAATAACACTTTTTCACTTCATACAAATACGAATGAAAGCCGTTCAAGAGTTATAGAATAGCGACTTTGGAATAGAACACTACTTTGAGGTCGCTCGCTAATAACAAAAACCTCATTAAACTTTTATGAGATCGGCTAAAACACAAAACTCCCAGCAGCTGTAGAAAACCCATTACATTGTCTTTTTTTGCTTTAATTAGATTCGCTTGCTCAATGGAACCTCCAGAGGAAGAAAAAGATCACATTTCACGTCAAGTTTCCTCGAAAAAGAAGTGCGTCATACTCACTAGCTTATCCGTTCCTCTTTTGAAAAAATAATCTTTATTTTACAACTCACAACAGGTGTAATTAACATAACAGAACAAAATTTGAAACAGTTCAATAGTTGAAGATTGTTCTAGTCAAGCTAAGTCCGCTAGAAACGTAGTATGTTCTGCCTAAAACAAATGAAAGCCAAAACAAGTTTACTCCTTATATTGCAGTAACTTTTGTATTAATTGTGAGAATTACTCACAAAGTTTGCGGAAGGAAAAAGAGAGGTTTGTCTTAGCTCGTCTTATCTAGAACCAACTAAAACTAAAGTTGTCGTCTGCGCACGAATGGTCACATGAAAAATTAATTGTCACGCACGCGAGCAACTGCAGAATTTATCGGTTGATATGGCGAGAAAAAATACGAGTATAATTCCAAAATTATGATCGGGTGTTCGATCTTGAGGTGAAAGGTGTATTCGAGGACGCTAAAGTTCGTTACTTAACGCAGTTAAGTACACAACTTTATATTCGGCGCCACATTTCTTTGCCTCTTGGTCACTTATCTGTGCGTTTTTAAGGGGGTCATTTACCTTAAGTGCTAAGAAAAGAGACTATAGTTCAGCGTTAATTCAAAAACGTTTAGCGTCTATTTTTAAATGGTCAAGGAAAATAAACGGCTTTTGCGTCAACGATACAATTCAAATCAGTTATTCAAAGGAAGCGAGGCGTATAAATATGACAAAGGCTGACTCAAAACACAGAAACCAGGCGTCAGGTCTTAAACTACTGGCTTGTAAAAATGGCCAAGTTCTCAATTCAACCCCGGTTCCAAGACCGTTTTGTATTTTTATTTCTACTCTAAAATTAAGTAATTAGGCGTTTCACATTAGTATAACGAAAAAAGGCAAAGGTGTAACCGCATATCTTGACTTCATGCGCTTTCCCTTACAGATGCCACAGTTAGAATCACTAGTTACAATAAAAACAAACACCGCGGGGTTCTTATTTAAATGGTTAAACTTCACGGTTTTACCCACACTCATAAAGAAGCATTCACCCCACAATATTAAACAACACCATAGGAATAGACACGCTAATTAACTTCCCGTGTGATTATTTGGCTCGACTTTATCAGAATGAAATTGTTCACAAGCTACAATTCCACGAAGAGTTTTGAGGATGGAAAAAGCTAGCCCCAGGTTCCAGAATTTTATTTAACAGAAGTAAATCACGCAACATAGTCTCGCGCAAGCGAGAAAGATTTTTCTAGAAAACAATCGAGTCTTTAATTTCCTTTACTAGGGAAAGAATGCACGAGATGTATAATGAAAAAAATTAAAAAAAGTTCCTAGCCATTGGGGCAGGTAGAGTGTTAAGAAAGATCTAAGAACGTCATTTCAAATCAACTTCTTTAAATGGATCATTTGGCTGTATAACTTTACAATGTATGCAGCTTGTATGGCTTGTATGTTTTGTTTACCCAATAGAGGTCACAGGGGAATTTGACCCTTTGTCGTACATAAGCACGTGCGTGCATATGCTAACATATACACGTGAATAAGACGAAATTTGAAAGAAACAGTCCCCTAAAGTATTATCACATGACCTGCATTGGGAAAACAAAACGCGCATGGCCTGGGGCGAGTGTTCTTGTGGAAAGTGAGAATGCGAGAAAACAGGTACATAAGAACCACAGGCTACCCACCCACAGAGTATGATGCAAACGATGTTTCAGTTGTGTTGGAATTAAATTGTTGTTCTCGAGGTGACAGTTAACAGGTTAAGCGTCAACGGGTTGAAAACTGAACGCACGTAGGAAAGCGCAAGACAGCGATTTTCTGTTTATAAGTCTCAGTAATCCTTTCACTGCCAAAAGTTAAGCCATTGTGAAAATTCAAAAAACTTTTGGGATTTCACTTTATAAAATGCTGCAAAACAAATAGTGCCATATGAAAGAACTGCTCTGTAGCTTTCATTTGAATGGTCACATTTTAGGATTTCATTCACAGACTCAAAAGTTAAAACCACCTAGTACAGCATAATAAACAGTACCACAGGAAAGTACTGCTCAGTAGCTTTCATTTAAATTGTCACACTTTAGGATTTCATCCGCAGACTCAAAAGTTAGAACCACCTAGTACAGCATAATAAACAGTACCATAGGAAAGTACTGCTCCGTAGCCTGCGAACAGCTGACGTTTTTCCTCGCTCATCGCCGCTGAAGGACGTTTCGCGACGAGGAACGTCACGTCCCTCAGTGGCGATGAACGAGGAGAAACGTCTGCCGTAAACTACCTCGTAAATTTGCATACACTGCACGTGCACTTCGTACAAAACAAAAAAAATTAGGCAAAAGTGAGGTTTAACCACCCAAACTGCGGTTTACAAAATATAATGGTATTTTCCGCTCTGGCAAATAGACTAGCTTAACAAATTCAAATACTGAGTCTTCAACCGCAAAGTGGTTTTAGAGTCATTCACCCGTCGACGCACGGACGATTTTGGTAGAACCAATTTCTCTTTCTCTTTTCACGTTCACTCGCCACTAAGAAAGCCCCTAAGTTTTTATTTTTGTTTTGTTTTGCTTTTCCGAGAAGATAACTTCTTCATTTATGTGTTTCTTTCAGTTTGCTTATTGTTAACGTTTTGACTGCGTTCACGTGTAACCACTTTAAGGTCGTGTGAATATCGCTTTCCATGATCACTACTGGCTGTGTTGTTTAGGAAACGACCTCAACAGTAAAGCTACCTTCAAAACCATACGTTTCATTTACCATCGGCACATAAACACCGACGCCGACCCTCTTTGAAAAGGATCACTTAGTAATTAAAAATTCGCTTTTCATTCAAATTTCCTTTGACGCAACCTTCAAAGCGACAAAGGTTTGTTCGTCAATACCAGCTTATTGTCCGTTTTGGGAAACAGCTTTAAATTCGGCATCTGAAACTGCTAACGAAAGGATTTTTCTCAACTGAAAGCCAAAAAAAAAGAAGATTCAATCGGACACACCGTTATATGTGTATTTCGCTTACCCGTTATCAGAACGAAATTAAATAATCTCCCTTAACAAGTGTTTCGCGCTAGATAATAGAACTTTTATCGTCTGTAAAATCACTGATACGAGCATTGGAAAAGTAAACAAAGATGATAATTTACATAAGTATAACTTACATAGTTAAAGAGTATAGAGTGATTACATAATCACTGAAACTTCTGCTTTAGTGGAGCAAACGAAAAGTACAAGAACAATTATTTTGGATGGGTCAACAAAAATAAGTACTCGCTATCCTTCTAAAACGATTCGTAAATGCGGATACGCTTTGCCCCTGGCTGAGATGGAATTGCTCCAAAAATGACAAATTTGAAAAAAATCTTTCTGTAATTTTGCAATGAAACCAAGCAGATTTTAAGGTATGAGATTTTCAATAACATCGACACTTCGAAACTTCAAAGGCAAATTGCACGAAAACGATTTTCTGTTTTTTACTGAAACAACAGCGAATTGGCACAGCATAATAAAGAATACCAAAGGAAATACCGCTCAGCTTTCATTTGAATTGTCAAACTTTAAGTTACAATCACCTTGTACACCACAATAAACAGCACCACATGAAAGTACGGCTCCTAGCTTCCATTTGAATGGTCACACTTTAGGATTTCATCCACAGACTAAAAAATTAAACCACCTTACATCATTCCCCCCCGGGGGGGACTCCGCCTATTAAAGGGGTGGGAATGCTCGTCGGAAATTTTGAATTAAACCCCTAAAGGAGACCGATTTGGGCGTAGCCCAAGCTTTCTTTGACCCCTAAAAGAGACCAAAAAAATATACATATCAAATATATATTTTTATATTTCTGCTCGTGCAACCCTAAACGAGACCTTCACGGCTAAATATGATGGCGTTTTGCCCAGAACACCCTAAGTGAGACCAAAATCCGCAATTTACAGCCCTAAGGGAGACGACGAGCATCCACAACCCTTTCATATGCCCAGTACCCGCCCCCGGCATGCACTTTAATGCATGCAGCATCCTCCGCCCACCAGTTTAGCCCAGGTTTCTAACCCGTACTCGTAACACTTACTGACCGGCTCCCAATTCCACGCGCAACGCACAAACGCGTGAAAAACGAGTTCTTATCAGCCGCTACTTATCTACTAGGTAACAATCACATTTACATGTGTATATACACAAATCAGTAAGGGTGCTTACGATTTGCCCAAAACATCCGCTAAAAATCTTGTTTATGATTACTTAGTGATTAAACTTGACCTAGTTGGAGAAGAACCTTGTGCACGTGTAACCAAATTGGATGAGAAGACCACAACTTCATGTAAAACTAAAGCGTCGACTCAGAAGACGGACCATATATGAAGTTTCGCAGAAAGAAATAGCGCGAACTATTTTATTCTCTGATCCATCGACCCAATTTTCTTCCGGCTTGCCCATACAAATAGTAAGCACCCTGTCAAAGTCGCAGTTTGTGCCGCATGTTGCGAGTATAACGCAGAAGACTTACGTTTCCGGGTTCAAGAGTTTTGTGGTGGGTTCGAGAGCCTCTGGATCCGTACGATCTCTCAGATGATATACTGCCCACATCACTGTCATTGTCGTCATCAGAACACTGAGAGTTAGTCGAACCAAACGAATATTTTCTTCTTGATGGGCTTTTATGCTAAGATTTCAAACAACAACAAAAAAAAAACAAATTAAATCTAGCGCAAAAACAATAAAACTGGCCTGAATCCTTACATGGCAAGAGAGAACAATAAAGCAAGGAAACAATTTTCACTTGAATACAGTAGACTTGGAATAGTCCCTCATTTTCTTCAGGGAAAGTATGCGAGTGCGCGTGAGTTTTCTCTCTTCCCTCCGCGTGTCACTTCCTCGTGGGTGGCAATTTTCACGCTCGCTCTCGTAATCCGCTCACTCTTTTATCCCTAAGGAAAATGAGGGACTACCCGTTCCCTTGGATACATCCCCGTCACGCGCGTCACCTTCCTCGCGAGGGAGCAATTTTCAAGCAGGCTCGAGTATTCTTTTGTTAGTATCCCTGGCAAAACAAGGGAATACTGATAACCTGTGCCCCTCTGGGAAATGCCAACCTACCCCTCCCCTACGCCAACATTTTGCCCTAAGTGGCTTAGGGGAGGGGTAGATGGGCAGTTTCCCAGAAACGCATAATTATCCGAATAGACTTTTAAAAAGCAGTTTATCGCTATTCAACTTCAAATTTTAAAGCTACAGTAAAACGGGCAACAGAAACGTAAAACCTGTCTTGCCACATTGCTGCCCAACGAGTTGAATAGCACTGTTGCGTGTTTTACCGCCCATGTTCGAACCTGTCTTGCAACAAATCAGGTTGCGAGGTTTTTTCTTTCGTAATTGGCAAAACGCGCAACATGGCTATTCAACTCATTTTTCAGCAATGTTGCAAAACAAGTTGCACGTTTTTCAGAGTTGCCAATTTTACCGTACCTTAAGTTCTAACTTCCTTGATTGAACTGATTGCATGCAGCCAATCAAGCGTAGGTCGGTGATAATTAACTGATGCAGACATCAGATAAACTGTTTTTTTAAAACGTCTGCAGAAAGTCCACATGAATGTTAATCAATCAGTGATTCTATCTAGAGAGTTCTACGCCTTCGGTAACCTTACATGACAGTGCGGAAATTTAAGTCATCCAAACATACGATTCACGCTCTCACCTCACTTATTAAATTTGTCTAGAGAAAAACGAAGAACAAATGTGAAAAAAAACAAAGTTTAAACTCTTCTTACCCACGCGTCCCAAACCGCTGCTTCAGTGACGCCTTTACCCGCAGGCTCACCCTGGCTAGATTGCTTTAATGGCGGATCTACATTGAAAAAAAAAAACGTAAAAAACAGTGAAACAGCGCTCTACAAACACCCGCTTAATAAGGACAGCACGGTGTGTCCCTTAGGTGTCCGTATAAGGGCGAAAAAAAAAGCTAAAACTTTTTTCGCATCCATTGAAAAGACCTTTTTAGTTTGTACGTTTTGTTTTCCCATCACAGACCGCGTGACGGTACCACAGAGAACTGTTTCTTTCAACTGTCGTCCTGTGCACGTGCATCCCACGTGCATATGTATACATGATAATGAAAAGAGAAAAGGCAAATTCCCTAGAGAATATCACGTGGTCGGAATTGGGAAAACAAAACATGCAGCTAAAAGAGGTCTATTCCAAAAATATATGGGTCTGGCACAAAAGTATTAAAACTTGCACAAAAATAGCCGCGCACCGCCATATTTGTTTTCTGTATCTCTCACGTACAAAAGTGGAGTGGGATACGCGCGCGCGATGGACTCCCCACGCGAGAAAATGGGTACGTGCCACCTTAAGCACAGAATTGCCCGAAACCAGTAGTATCCCTATGACGTAGTTCCTGTAACTGGGTTTCACTGTACTCATAATTTATTAATTATTTGGCGAGCCGTTTATTATGGCCAAGTCAACATAACAGTAACTCCCTTCAAAATGATATACTTACTGTGCAATGGGCTGGCTTTCTTTAACACTGGCAAATGACTCGGACTGTATCCTCTCTCTACACTCAATCGTCTGTCTCTCCTATCAGGGCTCGTGTCTCGACTCGCCCCGCGGGAGCTCGCACGCGAACTAGCACGTGAGCTCGATTGAGAGGCAGTTCGCATTCGACTGTCAGAAAAAACAGGAAAATAACTTCAGAATTGCTAAGAAAACGTTGAGATATCCTAATCTTTGGAAATAAACGTATGAATAAATGGAGAACGCTAGTACGAACGAGTAAGTTATTCTCAAATGGCACATGGGTAAATTCTTTTTTAAAATATCTGTTAAATGTGGTAGTTACGACCCCTCAAAAAATTAGAAGAGAGTGGCGGCACGGGATCAAAGGATTGTACCTGGCAGTGAAAATAGTTACTTAGTCAACCCACTGGGGGCATAATTTAGCAGTGAAATGGTGATTAAGGTTAGCCACAGGAATCATGCAGAGAATAAGCAGTTTACTCACTGAGAAACAGGAATATAAGAGAAAGAAAAACCAGGAGGACCCCTAGGTAGATACTCGAAGCTAAGATGTCGAGAAATACTGCAATAGAAGATAGTTAGAGCACAAGTATCAGTTGTTCAAAGATATTACAGGAAAGGGATTGTACATTATTATGACAAGAGACAAGGTTCTCCGTAACTTATCAGCGTGCTTTTTCTTGTTTCAGAGCGTTCCAAAACGTGTTTTTGTATGCAAGCGGGTAACTATAGTGGGTAAGGTGACTCACAGTGTGCGTATTTTCAATAACAGGTAGTTTAAAATGCTTTCACTGTAGATGATGTTATAAATGGACATATTTACCGCCGACTGATAAGGAGAACCCTGAGAAAGAATATCGCGAGAATGCAAGGTACGAACAGTGAATGTTGAAGACAAACAGAAACTATAAGACAGAGTCTCAAAGAAAAAATAAGAGCGAAGATAAAGCTTTAAGCCTCTAGAGGAGAAGAAACGATGCGCAGAAATTTGCAACGCGGGCGAGATTTGAACAGAAGGCGAGGAGATTGAAAGGAAGAGGCCGAGGCGACCCTGGCTTATCACCACCAGTCTCATCTCATCTTCCAATATTTTTGCTCGCGCACCGACCCCAGCTACAAAAAATACCTGCTGTGCCCCAAAGGATGACAGAGTACAAATATAGAGAACAAAAAAATAAAAATATAGTAAAGTGAAGAAAAGTAATTCTCATGCTCGTCCATATGCTAAGACTGTTCGAAAAAACTAGGCGTATCGATGAGAATACTCTCGCACCCTCTACTACACAACGGAAGAGAAAAAACAAGAAAACAAAAGAAGAAATGAAAACGCAAATTAAAGAAAAAGATAAAGATGTCATTTGCGATATTCTGATGCAAGAAAACACAGATCGAAAGAACGCTACCGGAAAAATGAAACACAAGCTTTTTTAAAACAAATAAGTAAGCAACTTAACAAAATGTCAACTTGTGAAAAGAGTCAAACCGTATCAAAAAGAACCAACTGAAAAAGTTAACTGGGGCAAAAACAGCAAGAAGGATAAAGACAAAAGTCTTTTTAAGAAGAAAACAACTGAAAACAGAGCGTTTCACAGTTCACTGACGTGAATGTAGTTCTGTTTTCTGTTAAGCTCTGTGAAACTCTGTGATTGGCCTACAAAGCCAGCGCAACGCGTGAAGTGCTATGACTAATCCCAGAGATAACCAATCATGACCACACACGTAACGACATGACATGAGTAGAATTTTTTTTCCCGCGCAAGAAGTCACGGGATACAAGTTTCCCGCCCTTTAAATCGCGCGCCTGTCACGAATTCATTCTTAGCTGCGATTCACTCACTGATTACTTTGTTTTGATTAGTTTGTGGCAGACTACGCTCAGAGGCTGGCTAATTTAAAGACAGTCGATGGAACTTACTCGAATAGAAGTAAAAAGAAGCTGTGAAAAAAATTAAAAAGAATGAAAAGTACAACTTACAAAGGCTTAGGAACAGGTAGAAAAGATGAAGAAGATGAAGATAGAGAAGGTGTGGGTGAGGACGGCTGGCGCCCAGACCCAACAAGAGACTCATGGCTTAAAAGCAGAGAGGTACTGGAAAAGAATCATTAATTAAACTTGAGTCAATAAACGTAAAGTAGCAAGGAAAATGAAGACAGGCTGAGCTCAAGGCACAAATTAAACGCGAGCTTGAAGAAAAATGATTGGCGAAAGAACGAGTTGACGAACGACTGGGTAACGTTTAAATGCGTCAAATAAGACAGAGGACAAAACTACTCACAGATGCTTACGGACAGGGAGGAAAGAAGGAGAACTAGAGGGAGGGGGTAGGGGTGACTGGCACCTAGGGATCATGGCCAAATTCTCGTCGCTGGGATGCCGAGAGACACTGGAAAAGAATCGACAACAACAATGCATTTAACAAAAACTACTACGACGAAGCAAACAGTACAATAAACAGTTCACTGACAGTTATTAGACACAGTTTGCAAGGGAGTGTCTAAGATAGGTAGACTTGCAAACACAACATACAACAAAATTGTTAGTAACATGTAATTTGCTAACGTTGACGAATGGAACTTATGAATTTGCAGGGGAATATTTAAGGTAGGTACAACCGGTCATATTTTCACACAAAAAAATTTAAAAGCATTTCCATGACATTCTCCCAAATGTTTGGCTTTTAAAAAGAAGGAAGAAATAGGTATCTACCATGCACCAGCACGTTTGTTAACTAAAATTAGCCCCATGAGTGACCCACATCAATTTTGTCCTAATATCAAAACATTATAAAGAGAAAAGGTTATGACAAACAAATTAGGATCAAATTAGGTTCTGGAAAACTGCCCACCTACTCCTCCCCTAACCTAACATTTTGCCCTAAGTGAGAAGTAAGTAATAATGTTGGTTTAGGGGAGGGGTAGGTGGGTAGTTTCCCCAAGACCTAAATTGATCCAAAAATTAAATGCTAACCAAACGGAATACTTTGGTCTTTAACCATATTCTCTCAATTAATTCTTTAAGGAAATGTATAAAGATCATTCAGGAGAATTTGTGTGTGGATATTGTGGCTTAATAGGGTAAAGTAGTCAGCAGCTACTTCTAAAGAACGTGTTGAAAGCCCGATCAACGTACTGTTTCAAAAAGATAAAAATTTGAGAGAGGAACTATATACAACAGCCCATGTTATCGAACAGGATGCAACGGCTAAATAACGTGATTACACCTGAAAGAGAAGCAATCGTTGTTTCGTAGAGAGCACTTTTAACGAGGTTCGAAATCTCACTAGTATCTCGCGACGCAAAACAGACAAACCCAGGGCAGCTGTCGAAGTTCAAGTACAAGTTTATTTAAAACACTTTGGATGGATACATATCATTAATTGATCCTCGCCTGCAAAATAGCCCAGCTAATCAAGGCGGGAAGAAAAACTAAAAAAAAAAATTACGATAACAGGGTTGAAACATAAAGGCAAAACTGCTGTGCATGGTAATTGATCACTTACCTTGGTGTTGGTATTTTTGTTCTCCCTGAAATGCTTTCCCTTCGACAGTAGACTTCAGACCTCTCTCGGGGAGGGAATGTTGCTAAAAGCCGATCGGGAGATTGGGACCGACTACCAGCTGAAATAACAGAAAGAGAAAGAGTGTTAGAAACTCAATTAGCCATTTTCAGGTGGCGCGTAAGACAGGGGTCCGCTTCTCCAAAGTCTCGGTACTAAATTTTCAGGGGTCCTTTTCTCGAAAGTCTCCGTAACTTTTCGGGCCCGAAAAACTGTTTGATGTTTGCAATGTTGGCACTGGTCCGAATTCGTCCGCCCAAAATGATCACATAGTGCAATTGATTAAAAAGAACTGTTAAAAGACATCCCCCTTTTTTCTATGTAACTGTAGAATCGCCGTAGAGCATACAAGAAAAAGGCGCGACGGAAAGTGCTTGGCTAAAGATTTACTCACGCTGCGATACAGTTCCCCGCGACGGATGCTGGGTCCTTGGTTGCCGTAGTTGCGCGTGATGGTTTTGAGGCGACACGCGTGAAGCCGCTGATCTAAGCTTTGAGCGAGCGCTGGCTCTTTCAGCTGACCGCTGATCAATGTTACTGATGGAGCGGCCAAGAGCAGCCATGGGAGACAAAAGAGATCCTGACGTCTTTGAAGCCACCGCATGCCGTGAATCTGGAAGAAAATGTAGACGGAAACGGTTAATTTTGCTGACAAATACAAACGCCTTAAAAGATGTGAGGAGTAAACACATACATAGTTTGTGGCCAAATTTTCTCACCTTCTCTGTGGGAGGTTCTTGCCGCTCGACTGGAAGCTCCAACGGTTTGACGAGTAGGGGCGGTATGACGCGAACTGAAGAGAATGAAAAAAGTGAACGTCATTGCTATAGAGAATTCCCTCTGATAATCACATACACTAGAACAAACTAGTTGGACATATTTTCCATGTGTCAGGTTCCCTATTCACAGTACCATTGATTAACGATTATTTGTTGAGGTGGTGGGGAAAGGGGGGCGAGGTTTGCACCGTCAGTGTGTAGCTGGTAAAGTAAAATTTATTGCACCGTAATCTGCGAGAAAAGAACGTGACATTGGATTTTCTATAATTGTTGCAAAAAATCTTAATGCCAGGAAAATGGTTTTCATTCAGCACAACGTAGAGCAAAGTCTTTGATTTATTCATCCGCAGTATTTAACAATCTTTAAATATTGTACCAGAGTTAATTAGCTGTAAACACGATACTTAACGAAAACGATCAATATTGGTCCATAATGGTCAATAACACATCAATATATTGAAACAAAAGTCGCGGTTTGTACTTTCTTGGGAAACTCTCTCGCACTGGTTGTAAATTGCTTCTTGTTCGGCCTTTCGTTGAAACAACACTCTTTTGTTTCGACGTTTTTTTTAACATTGTATTGAAGTACTTCATTTACTTCTAAAGCGGGCTACATCATTATTTGAGTGACCTGACAATACAATTGGCTTCTGAGTTATTTCCATAAAGGCTGATTCATTTATGGACTTTTTTTTTTTTTCGGTTGGAATTTTTTGCTGTTTTTAATTGAAAAGGAAGGAAAAATTCCAACGGGAAATGCGAGGACCATGTGCGTATGTTGCTAATGAATGGCTGCTAAATTTATGGAAACTCGATAATCATCTTTAACTGAATAACATTTAGTTATGGCTACACACGATTGTTAAACACTTTAATAAGCGATTGAAAGTTAAGATAATGAAAAATCTATTTTAAGAAAAGCTGCATCAAATTTAGCTTTCAATCGAAGCCTGTACGATATACATGCACTACTTCTGCCATGCGCTTTCACGTTTAGCTAACATTTCGTCCAAAATATTGGGTATTTTTCTTTATGGACCTGTTACTAGAACTTAACGGAAATTAATTCATGCTTATTGAAAAGAGCAAAACCACTGAGCCATGGCACGTATTACATCCCTTACGAATATTATTACCAGAATCTTAAAAGGAGCTTTTACTAGATAAACATTGTTGGCTAGTTTGATAATTTAACCGTCAATACACCGCAGACTACACTTAATGTGAATTCAAGCTGGCTTTTAATTAGCACGCGTTTCTGCATTCCAGAAATCGACTCCCGCGTTATTCAACTGAACAACTATACAATTTAAGTTAATCAACTGTACTTGCACTAGCTTACAAAAATGATATAAACTGCGAAAGATTTGCGGTCCAAACTGAGTCTTTAATCAACATGTCACACGGATTCATACTCCGTTAAAAAAAAATTCGCACACCGGCACCTAACTATAACACACCGGAACAAAATCGGTGTCCATTTCTAATACAATAGGCGCTCAAACGTACCTGACAGTTCCGTCTTCGCTCGCTGCACTCGAGGAACGAACTCTGTTACCAGCAGTTGTTTTCGTGGGTTTTACAGATACGAAACGTCCCGATGTCGACGTTTTCGTCGGGCCAAGATTGGAAAGATTCCGATCGTTTTCCAGTTGTTTCTGCTTCGAGACATCGAAAGACTTGAGCAAGCTGCAAAGAAGGGCAAAATGCGGCGATCAAAAAAGTGAAGTTAATGTGAAAACATAGTACATGTGTCAATTGCTTCGCGCTAAAGTCAGTTTACTTATAGTAATAGATCCAAGATGGTTGATCGTCAGTAAAACATAACGCCATAAGCAAACCGCATATTACAACTTGCTGAATTAAAAGCAAGCAATATTTAGTCACGACTTTTGCCCTTTCCCATTGTTTTCAATAACGTTAGCGACCACAAGAACTTGAAATATTGCAGCTCATGCGAACGCGCGCGCAAGAGACTGTTCAATAAATCTCAAGCAGCTATACTTAAGTGATTCTTTTCTGTTTGTGATTTGTACAGCTAATTAACGCGCAATGAATATTTATGGAGACCAGTCAAAGACAGCTGAAAGAACCAAACTAGAAATCAAGTCGCACGAACGCACCTTTCCGCCTTGTCCCGGAATAGTTCGTGATAATGCCAAAACGCCCTGAAAATCAGAAAAAAGGAAGAAATTAAGACCGGACGACTCAGTGTCACATCATTGAAATATAGTTGCTAATTTTCGTTCTATATCCATAAGAGGTTTGTGTGATCATATCAACAACTGCATTCTTCTTTGAAAAGAAGACCCATTGTATAGTTATCAGAATCTCATGGGGGTGTTAAACTATTTTCACGGCTTGTAAACCGCCTGGTATTAACTCAGCGAAGCTAGGAAAGCACCAGACCGTCAATTAAGCACTGCAAAACGTGCCAAAGAAACAACCGAGAAACTTTTTCGATTGCTTAAAACGAGAAGAAAACGCTACTGCATGGCAAGACTGGTCATTAGCTTTGATTATAGTGGTACTTTACCACTTCATCCACAGATTTGCAAAAAGAAGCTTAAACTGTTTAATTATGGACAAGGCGGTGTCACAAAGGACACCTTCTCGTGTAGTTCTACTAACAACAAAACCCGTAAAAAAATCTGCTCCATGCAAATCTGCATATAACTCTTCTAAATATAGCGTGCGGCATATTCTAAGCGTTTTTATTACAATTTGAACTAGAAACAAAGAGATCAAGTCAACATTCAATGATGCGAAACTCTTTCTTTCCTCTTTCCTTGGAAAACAATATTCAAAAGGAAACTAAAATCGTCTGTATTAAATTTATTTGTACTATACTCAAGTCTAGTAGTTGCGAACTACTTTTGAAGTTGCTAGTTACCTTTCCGATCGTTTTGGAAGCAATAAAGTAAGCAACGTTTCAATACGCAAGTTTTAACTTAACACGAGAACAGTTACTGTAACAACTGAACAGCAAGCTTTTTAACCAAGTGAAAATGTAATGCATGAAAATGTTTCCACGATGGGCGATACAGTCAAGAGAATTTATGCAGGATGAAGAAATCAGACGGTTACGCTTTTCGAAACGACTGCAGGACCAGAAAAATCCAAAATGTGCTCTTTATGAAGAACACTCCGCTGGCACCTGTTTTGCAAGCATGCTGCGACGCAGTGGCATAGTAAAATAATCTCAAAATTTGAGGTTTTCTTTTACAGAATCAAAATCACAAAAGGCGACACAATGAACACCTTAAACCGCGCACGGAAAAATTTCCTAGCATAGGAAAAACAGCAAGTAATTCTTCTTACTCGACTGAAAAACAGCAGTGTTAAGTCTTAAAATACAAAAACCGTCCCAGAAAGGTTATAGCAAAGATAAATGACACATTTCCGCGTTATTTCAAACAAATAATGATGACAATATTTACAAAAATAAATAGTAAAATTCTCTGTTTTCTCTGTCTCTGTGAGTCAGAGACTTTGTCCCCAGTGGATAAGCGAGATCAAGATAGTTGAGGATAAAGCAGTGGAAAACCTAAGTTTGAACTTGTGCGTAAGATATCAAAAGGAAAAATGTTACACTGAATTTTTTTCCTGTAACTGAAATGTTACAGGAAGATATCGGATTTTCAAATTGCTTAAAATGTTGTAAACGACATTCTCTTCTTTATCTCTTATAGAATTGCTAACATTATACTTAAGAAAGCGCTTCAGTTATGTTTTAGTTTGCGTGATAATCTGATACAACCTGCCAATAACGGATTTCAAATCTGGGTAGGTGGTACGGGTACACAACATTACGTCCTACATAGTTTAAAGGAAACAGAAGAAAAATAAAAATAGGATTACAGAACCCGACACCGCATGATATTACTAGTCCCTCGCATGAAATTCAGAATCATTTTTATCTAAAATCGAGTTTCATAATTATGTACAAAATACAGTAATCTGCATTTGAGCGGGGGTGTGCTTTTGAACATGCCAAACACCTGACGGAAGACGTGAGGGTTATTGGCGGATGGTACTGAACAAGCGTGCGGCGGCAGTGGAGAGAAAAGACTGCAAATTCACGCTTCTTATGAACTTCGCAAACTTAACAAACGCGTCGGCCGCCAAAATGCCGATTCGTGCTTCTACGGATGATTTTCAATAGTAAGAGTTCGATCAAGAAACATGGTTTCCCTTTTCCCAAACTTGGCCAAGCCGTCTAAATCTCTCCTATTTAAGTACTCTTCCACTTGTGAAAGATGTGAACATTAGAATTTCGCGAACTCGAGAGAAACGAGGAAGGACTGGAGATTTTCCCTACGTTCCACCTTCTTGACAAGCTGACTATCACATCATTCACATTCATTTACCGAGCTTAAAATCGCCTTTATTCTCTATCCCATACTCGTCGACATTTTAAAATAAAACCTTGACTGCTTTTGAGTCAAATTCGTGGGACATATCCATAGAAAAGTCAAAAGTTCAAAGGAACCAACAGTTTACGAAATGTTTATCCCCGGTTTCTGAGTTCAATGAAAAAACAACCAATCAAAAGCGGTTACGAAATTTCCCGCGTAAAGACGCAAAACAAGTGGCGCGTAAAGCGCGAAATAGCTCTTTTCGCCAATCGTGAAACTATGACAAGTATGAGAGAATGGTTACCTTCGCGTGGCTGCTCTTGCCTCAGCATCAGCGTCAGAGATTCCTTTCCGTAGGGCTTCCTCTATTTCACTTATGCGACTGGCAAGAGAATAAGCAAAAATTACGCCACGAGAAACGCGTCGAAATAATGTTATAAGGGCTTAAAATTGGAGGAAACTAAGGAAACAAAAGATGAGAACAAACATGGCAAAGTTGTCTAATAAGGGTAGATTGGTGTTTCAAAATCGACAGAAAAAAAGGCGGAAAAACAATAATATCGATATACGTGTAACAACGTCAAATGATCAAATTTAAGAGGTTTTTGAGAACGGGAAAACAAGAAGGTTGAGTTTGCTTTCTCTCTGTAAACTTGAAACTACTTCAAATTCACTCAGTAAGATCTTTAATACTTCAGTAGGGCATGACAAACAAAAAAACTTGGAACTGTTCTCGAGGAAACTTGTTTTGTTTTCAATGTTGTTGTTGTAGTTGTTGCTGTTTTTCTTTTTTTCTTTTCAAGCGACTTTTCTCCGCTGATACCAAACGTGTGTCGAGACTAATTGCACGCGAACATGATTGAATAGTTCGCCTTTTTTGTAAAACTCTTATCAATTAGCTCAGTATAGGGCGCATAAGAAAGATTTGTACCTTCTTATCAAATTTTTTGAGCCAAACAATTTCGCTGTGCGAGAAGTTGTTTTCGAATTTGGAGTCTGCAATCGAGGACAACTTCCGTGAGCCGAACAACGGCTTTATCAAGTACTAATTATTTGTCGTAAAAAAGATTTTGCACTTTCTTGTCTCATTTTTTTATGCCAGACAATTTCGGTGTGCGAGAAGTTATAATAAAGGTTTGCGCTTCCACGGTTCCTTAGCTACGCTTAACAGACGTTTAAAGACGGAAAATTCCTGAAGATTTCTTAGCGCTCTCGAAACCACTTATGGTTAGCCCTTATGGTTTTGAAATTGTTTTGAATATTGCATGCTCCGAGTCATTAACGTCGCTTAATCTAATCTTCGCTTCCGCAACGGCGAAAAAACAGCGAACAAAGAAATATACAAAAACCGCAAGTCTCTTAAACAGCGAAACAGGAAAAAAATTTCTTTTCTTGAAGCACAAAATGCGTACTACAAGTTATTTTCCTGTTACTGTCCGAAATGAATACTTTTAATACTCCCCTCGACTTCACCTCGGGAATTTCTTAAAAACATATATTGAAATGGCCTTTGGAGAATACTGTTAATTGGAACAGACTAATAAAGCTACGTGGAAACGGACGCAACGACGCCCAACAATGTTGGGACTTGTTGCGTCCGTTTGTTATTTTGTACGTAGCTTTACAATTTTGACGGGTTTCAAACTTTGCGCAACAACCTAACAACAGGCAACAACATGCAACAGGGTGTCCAAATGGACGCAACATGTAACATTCAACAATGTTGCGTCTGTTTACACGACGCTTGAGGTACGAACGGTATTGCTTTTCCATTTTTTGTACTTACGGTTTTATCGTGGATGCGTCCCAGTGAACAAGAAATAAGTCAATATATTCACAGGAGCGTCTGTACAAGAAACAAATTCATAGCTGAATAAGCGGCGAGAAAATAAGGTTTTTTAAATTTAATCAATAAAAGAATCAATTTATCGTTGTCACATGTGTGGCGAGTTTATCGTGGTACTAAGCGGTACTTTTTTGTGGTACTAACTTTTGAGTCTGTGGATGAAATCCTAAAGTGTGACTGTTCAATGAAAGCTGCTGAGCAGTACTTTCGTTTGTTATGCTGTACAAGGTGGTTCTAACTTTTGAGTCTGTGGATGAAATCCTAAAGTGTGACCATTCAAATGAAAGCTACTGGGCAGTACTTTCCTGTGATACTATTTATTATGCTGTACAAGGTGGTTCTAACTTTTGAGTCTGTGGATGAAATCCTAAAGTTTGACCATTCAAACAAAAGCTACTTGGGAGTACTTTCCTGTGGTATTGTTTACTACGCTGTACATGCAACCTGTTTCTTCTATCCGCTTTGCACTAGTCTTTGGACTTTCTCCTTTTTTGTTCTAAACAGGAAAGCGATTGTCCATAGATTATCCGCACAAATGAACCTATTCCAAGCTCCAAGATTGTATGTACAGCGTTCGCGTGAGAACTTGTGCAAGGTAAAACTAAAAACTTGAACATTACATTACTGCGGCATGGAGTTTTGTAAAACGTTTCCTCCGCACTCACCGTCGAATGATGCTGGACTTTGACGTCAGGTTGTTCGTGATAATCGGGATGAGCCGGTGTGCGTGGGTATTCTGTTCCAAGTAAAACATACAAAAATAACCTCAACTGTGCCATAAAAGCCGCTTTGAGAAGAAAGTTTTGCACAAAGAAGTAAATGTACTAGAATAGTTATCAATCAAAAAGTAAGGTGAAATGTTGCTCAGGGGTTTAATCAAACTTAATAGCTACATACACTAAAGACCCAAAACTGTAACTCCATATTGGCCATCTCAGTTTTTTGTTTTTAGTTCTAATCACAAGTTGGTGTCATCTGTAATATATAACTGAACAGACAAACGGCAAAATAGAGTTTATTTGTTAAACAGATAACATTTTCTACTGAAGTGGCACAGACATGGGGGTTTGCAAACTCACCTTGAGGATAAATCTGATACAGGCGTGACCTGATGTTGCCATAATCTACAGCAAAAAAAAGAACGTTCAAAAAAACTCCCGCGAAGAGTTATTAGAAGAGGAGTTCCTAAATAAAGGCAGCGTTCTACAAACGATTTTCTTCAATTACGTCAAAGCTTTATGCTGAGGTTTCGAAAACTAATCATTAGAGAGTTTAAACTTCAAGTATACGGCAAACGGCAAACGTCAGATTCAAGTTGAGAATTTCTCAAAATAGAAAATGAGTAGACAAAAACAGCTCAAAACAATTCTTATGGATGAAAAATTGCGCGAAACTACTAAATTAGGTGCAGTAATAATGAACAGTAAACGACAAGTAAAGACGAAACTTGGTCACGTGGTAAAAATTCACGTTTGCCGTTTGACGTAACGTAAACGTGATGCTTAAGCTCTCTAGTTAAGGTCTACGCGACAGGGATCAACTCTACGTGTCAGTTTGAGGATGGTGTCCGTGTTACAAAGGAGAGTAAACTGGGTGCCAAGAAGAAATAAAACAATTTTTTTTACCTTAGCGCTATTGAGAATTAAATTTATCAGGGCTGGTAAAATAGCTTCGGCCGTGTGATCAAATTGGTTCTTTAGCAACGTAGATAGGTAGCTGCAAAAGAAAAGACAAGTAAAAATCAAACAAAACATTATAAAACGAGTCACGTACATGTGAAAATGAAAAGAAAACACCTTTACAAGAGAATCAAATATTCATAGTAAAAGTTATCACCTCAGAGTTACACAGGCCTCTCTTGTAACAGATGACCTAAGGTCTTTTATCTAAAAAGTAAAAACACATGTACTGTTAAATAACGTAACGAACACATTAAGCCTTTAACGATTCCAACTAAAAAAAATCAACGCTGCTTTTTTGAAGGTAATGTGTAACCCGTAACCAAGCCGGGCTCGCTATATCAATAGTTCGCGGAAAACTAAAACTGAAGTGACCATTCGAACAGAGCAATACTTTCCATCATGGTATAGCTTGTAAATGAAAATCTCAATTTTAAAAAACAAAGTTGATTTCTGTAATATTTTCAGATAGTAGCCTGCAGTGCAGGCGTTTTCTTCGGGCGCGCGAATGTTTTTTGCTAAAGGTTGCTATTTCTTCTCTCCCCAATCTTCCTCTGTCATAAATCAAAGATGAAGGCTACAAAAATACGAACATAAACAAGCAGCTTTCGCCCGCCCAAAATACGTCTGCACTGGTTGTTTGTGGACGAAATCCTATTACGTGACCATTCAAATGAAACCTCCACAGCAGAACTTGCACATGGTATTATATATTTTTAGCATGTTGACTTTGGTTAGTTCTGACAGTGGCACGCTTAAGTGGAATATTGTGGCCCACGTACAGATTCCACTGACTCACTCACCGATAATTTGAATGCGCCTTCTTGAAGTTTCAGCAAGGAAACAAAGTTTTCATATTCCAACGCCCCACCCTGAACCAAACTGCGAATTTTCTTGAGCTAGAGGAAAGGAAAGATAAAGAAAAAAGGTCTAAAAAAATTCAGTTCAACAGGTATGAAGTGATGCACAGAAACGAAAAAAGCCTTTCGTTTACTGCAACCTGGAAGCTCTAATGGAGAAATCGAAGTGTCACGCAGGCCAGGCGATACCAGCCAGAGAAATATTTGTTTCAAATATCGTGTTCGACGAAGGAGAACGCAACCAAATCTGCTTTATTGTGGCTTTACAAGAAGATTAAATCGAGAGATTTATAGGCACTTACACTGTGATCTGGTCCCGCCCCACCCCACCCCACCTACTGCCGTTTTGAGGGGCATACCGGTAACTACAGTGAACTCTGTTGCAATTGCACAACTGCGCTTCCCTAATCTGTGATTACCACTAGTTAATATTTCACCCGCTCTTTGATAACCCAGAGGACACAAGAAAGAATAGGGCTTACCGTAGCCTGCGTACAGACTTCTATTTCCTTGGTTGCAAGCGACAAATGAAATACCGTAAATCCTCTATTAAGGGGGCTTATTTATTTCAAACACATTTGAGGGGGGAGGGGGTTAATAGAGACGGGGGGGCTTATTTGAGAGGGAGGGCTTATTTCATTTAGCAAAGACGATGGTATCAGTTCTCCATAAAGAACTATAATACAAAGTGGAAAAGTTTAAGTACAAGAGGTTGGAAGTTTCTGGTCATGCACCCGCGGATCAAAAACAAATCTGAACTTCCAGTTGGTGAATAAACCATCCTCGATCAGTCCACACAAAGCGTTACAGTCGTGATTGATTGATACAGTCTATCACTTATCAGTGAAAAATAATATGAGGGAGGGGAGGGGGGTTATTAGAGATAAGGACGGGGCTTGATAATGGATTTAGGCTAGACTTACCGCGGCTACACGATGTTCCCAGTCATTCTTGTCATCTGACAACACTGTTTGTATTTTCGCCATTTCTTCCGCCAGATCCTTAGCGTTATAAATCTGAAAGTAAAAGCAATAGCCATAGAGTCAGTAACAGCAGAAGACGTTTGTGGTCCATGGTTTAAGCCCAACAAGCTACGAGTATCGGTAAAAATCAGTTGACTGTTCTAAAGAGAAAAGGCGGGGAAAGGCAAATAATAAAAACAGCGTCACTTTAGACTGCAAAACAGTCGGTTTGTTTCTCGAAATCGGTTTAGCGTAGCGTAAGAGTCTCACACGCGCGGAGCGCGCGAGCCTTACACGCCCGTAGCGTCTCTTCCCAGATTCGTGCTCTCCGTTTTCAGCCTCGCTCCAGACCTTTGTTTGACAGCTTGCGCGTACTTGAATACGCAAAAATACGGACTGTTTTGCAGTCTAGCGTCATTGTGGGGGAACTAGATATTTTGGGCTCGTAAAAGAAAGCACTGTGAAGGGATCAGACAGAACAGCAAATCACAGTCGGTCATCGCACTATGTCCCAAACAACCCCAATATCGTAATCCTATATAGCCTGTTCCAGGCTCTCAGATAGAGGGGGAGACGCGAAAGTGAAAGGTACGCAAAAAGTTGGCGGGGCGGGAAAAAGCGGAAAACGGAAGGGCCAGTTTCCTCCCGTTTTTTTTGTTTATGTTCGCACTTTCTCAATTCAGCGGACCTGACTATCTCGGAGCCTGGAACACGCTAACTGCTATAGGTGTGGTTTAACGTTAAACAAACCTTAACATCCGGGCACTCGAAAAAAGCATTCTCAAAGTCTGCTTCATCAACTGCACCCGCTGAGGCTGAAAAAAAAAACAGAAAGAATATTTACTAAGAAGGTTGAATATTATCGTATAGGGATAATGAGAACATTGGTGAGATAAACGGACGTAAATATAACCTATGTGGACGTCATCATCCGAGTCAAGGTGACCCAGCGGGGCTGTGTCACGCAATTTGCTATCTTTTTTAAAAAGCTAAAACTTGTCTTCCAATCAATTGAATGGACCAGTTTTGTTATTTAAGACTATTTAAGGCGTTTAATAGTTGAGCATTGGTCATACCTGAATTAGAAGAACTTGAAGATTTCGTTCCGCTTGTTTTTCTTGCAGGTGCGGCCTTTTTTACTGAGGCAGCCCTTGAAGGTGCTGCTGTCGAAACCTGAAAAATAACAAGAATAATTAGCCTCTCAAAGTTGTGAATAGTTTATACCTGAAATGGAGTAGTCATCCCCTGTTTTCCTCGCAGGTTTTTTAAAATCGGCCTTTCTGAGAATTCACCCTTGTTATTTTCAATCTGTCTTGCAATGAACAGTTTCAAGACTAGATTATAAATTGTAATAGGAGGTGCCCACTTGACTCTCAGCCAAAATACATATTCAGAAAAATTCCAACTGTATTGATTATGCAAACACAGCAAACCCAATACAGCATCAAGTGAAAATTCTACTTAAAAGGTTTCAAGTTACAAGTTACCACAGGATTTCACCGAATGCCGCAAAACCGAGGCCTAGGTTAAACCTTCGGATATAAAACTTTTCACGCGGCGACGGTCATGTTTAACCGATTCAGACGCGAAAAATTTCGCGTACTTAATTCAGAGAATCAGGTTCGGCGTCTGAATCAGGCGGTTTATATGTCTTTATCATCATATTGAAATTGGGAACTAAAAGGCACAACTAGTTACACAACATAATGATATGGTAGTAAAACCTACGAGACAGTCGGACTAACATAAGAAACACTTTCAAAATAATGCCGATGCAAAGTTCTAGCATTCAAGTTGTCACTGATCAATAAAACAAAAGCGGAAATCATTTTTAAACCGCAGACATACTACACTTATTTAAGGACCAAAGCTAACAATAACCTTACTTCTAACATTTGTTACTGCTCAAACTCAGTTGCTCACAGTCATTCATAAAGAACGAGTCTCCTCTTCTAAACAATTCACACCATCTACCGATTGACGTTCTTGCAAAATATTACAAATGATGTTGTAAACTGATCGTGATACCGTCTGTGAATAAATTCCCTCGAATTTTAATAAAGTGCATTAAGTCTGCTCCTCTGTCTGTATCTATCGAAATCATTCTAGCACAAAATGGAAACAGAATTAAACAGATAACTGGACAACTCGCAAAAGAAATTTCTGGTGACTAAAAAATTCTTTAATTTAATAGCCACTATACAGTTGCAGAGTCACACTAAATTTTAGTGCCGCGTATTAGCCAATTTGTTTACAAAATCCGAGACTTTCTGTCTCCAACAATATTACTTCTAAAATTACTTCTAGAAGAATCTTAGCCTTGCACCTGTTTACGTTTATCAAAATCAAGCCATAAAAACCAGTCTCCTTAAATTACTTTCTTTGGTGAAAATTATGGTAAAATTGTATGTAATACCTTGGATAAAGAATTAGATGAACGCAATGAAATTTTAAAGAAAGATTATGTCACTAGGCTCTCAATCTTCATGAGGCTTTTCCCTAAAGCCCGGTGAGGTAGTCAAACATTCTCACGGTATTCGTTGTGAGGAAGTTGTGAGATGTTGCAAACGCGTCACGTGAAACTAACAAAACGGAACACATAAATATGTGTAATATAAGGAAAGGATAAATTAATTGCATTGTAAGCCAGTGTCACATAAGAACATTTTGTTGTGGAGAGGGAGGGGGGGAGGGTCGAACACGATTACATTTTGCGAAAAGAAACACAGTTCTTGTGTTTACAGTTTCCATAGAAACTGTCGATGCAAGAAGTCACACTTCATTTTCTTCGACTCAAGTCATCGCCGTGCTATATGGCATGGAAGTGTAGTGCAACTTAATACGTCAGATACGTAAGCGTCACCTTGTACGTCGAAATTATTTTCTTTCATGCAAGAAATCACGCTTGTAAGAAGTACACAACAGACATAACAAAAACTATATACACGTGCCCTCTCTAGGGGGGGGGCTATATTTATTTGGTTTTACTGGTTCTCACCTTAGCTCCATCTGTAGACTCCACTTCGCCATTTAATCTTGAAGAACCTGTAAAGTAAAAAGTATAGAAGGAACAAAATTTTGAGTTTTGAATTTTATTGGTCAACCCGGCAGAGTGGGCTGGAGTTAAGAAGACAGACACACATGGAAAATACCTGATAAAATTACTGGTTACTGGTATAAATGTTGTGTTTCAATTTTATCCTTGGTTTAAATTTTATTTGCCTTTGTTTCGAACTCACTATCATACATTACCATACCCTAAAACAAAAGAAAATAAAATTTACACCAAGGATAAAATTGAACCACAACATATACTGATGCTCGTAGAACCATTGAAAGTGATTCAAAGAAAACTGATCTATTTTATTCCTATCAGTTTTTTCACCAAGAACGGTTGGTTTGATGCTAGTCACTCTCCAGACTTAAGGGTGTAAGTCTCTTCTGACCACAGGATGGCGTTTTTAACATCCCTCAGGTAGACACCTCTCTTGAGGCGACCCTTAGTAACAACTGCAGCCACATTCAGACACTACATTTAAAACCTCACTCCGGCAAACACCTCTCTTAAAGCGATCCTTAATCACGGCTGCAGCCGCGAACGCTGCATTTTTAACCTCCCTCAGGCAGACACCTTTCTTAAGCAGACACTAAGTGATGGTCTTAGTTACATACAAAAAAGGCGTCCCTCAGATGGACACCTCACTTACAACTTTATTTCAATATTCCCACGTGAGTACATGGTATTACCTACCTTATTTACGCTAAAAATCTTAAATCAAATAAAGGCTATAATCAAAGAACAAGTTTTTCTCTATATTCCATACATGAATGTATAGAAGTGGCTGTACGTCTGTAGATATGAGGATCGACATTGTTAAATAATTATGAAGAGGGTTTTTTCATTGTTGTCAAAATTATTAAAAAAGAGATATCTATTACTACTGTTTCTGTAAAAGTTAGATCGAAGACTATCGTAAAGATTACAATTGAATAGAAAGTGTAATTCGTGTTCAGCTTCATTTAAGTGGCAGAAGGGGCAAATTCGAAGATTAACCCGACCTTTAATCACAGCTGCAGACTGCATTTCTAACCTCCCTCAGGCGGACACTTCTCTTAACTTGCCACACAGTCATGGTCCTAGCCACTTATTAACGCTAAATATTTAACCTTCCTTAGGTTGGTACCCATCTTAAGTTACCACTAAGTCATGGTCCCAGCCACACACCTACACTATATTTTAACCTACCTTTGGTGGACACCTGTCTTAAATGGACACTTAATCATGGTCCCAGCCACTTATTAACAGTAAATATTTAACCTTCCTTAGGTGGACACCTATCTTAAGTCATGGTCCCAGCCACAAAGAAGCAACGCACTTTTAACCTCCCTTGGGCATACACTTGTCCTAAGTAGGCAATTTGTCTGGTCCCAAAGGCATCCGCTTACATAGAGCAAGTTCAACGGTACTTTTAGTTCAGTTAATTGCACAGTTCCACTTCGTTTTGTGCTATAAAAGTGCCAATGCCTTCTTACTGTTGCTGTGGCTACTATAGACAGCCCAGTATGCCGCATAAATGAAGAGCCTTTTTATTAAACTAAAATACTGCAATCTAACTTGTCTTAGAGTAAATATCTTTTAATAAACAAAATGAAGGTCGGCAGCTACCAGTATTTGAGAATGTTGCATAATAAAATCTCTGAGAGTACTGAATGAAAGCCAGTAATCATAACCAGAATAACGTTACAATCGTGCAGTTTCGTCAAGTTTCTTTAGGAGATCTATTTCTGAAGTCCTTCGAGAAGAAATCATTTGGTGAATGAAACTTTCTGTGGTACCATTTGTTGAATAAAAAAGAAAACAGAGCATTTCATACTTTTGTTATCTTGCTGAGAGCAGGGCAACATTTTTGGCAGTGTTTTAACTTCAAAAACAACGTCAAGATTAGAAGTGTATTTATGTAACAAATGAACAAGGTCATGGTACAGAAGTTGTTACATGTAGTATTTGTCCTCAACTGCAAATATGAGCAGAGCAAAATAAAACTTTGGGTATAGAAGATACAGACAATCCCTCGAACGGAATGATTGTCTGTACTTTCCAAACCCAACATTTGATCGTAATAAAATGAGCCTTCAGTACTTCCTTGCTGTCTTCTTTCAGTTTTCATTAAAACTGTTTCAGTTTGAATTCAGAGACACCAAGAAATGCGTGATAACTCCTAGCTTTTCTAGACTGGTACGAGAATCACCCATCAATTCAGCTAGAATTATCAGCCATGAAAATCTTGTATGGTATTACTGTTAACAACCACCTCAGTAAGTTACCTAATCACCTTTCACTGCTTGCAAAATACTATAAAAGTCTATTACTGCTGCTGTATAAAAGAAGAGCCCGAGATATTAAGTGTTTCTCAAACAGTAGTGTAAACAAAGCTGAGATAGAAAAACAAACATCAACAAGTACTAATTCACCTGAATATCACTTTTAATACAAAAAATGGAAACCTCTAATTGACAAGAAGTTTGTTTACTATCATGATTCAATTATTTTACTCAAACTAAGACTTACACGCTATTGTACTTTGTTGGTTTGTGGCAAGACTGTAATGCAATGTATTGTAATTTATTGTAAGGTATTGTAATTTTAAGTAACTTAATGTAAATTTTAGAGTGTAAGTGCATGGGTTGTTTAAGTGTTATTAAATAACAAGAAATGTGAAAACTCCATGTTGCAGACACAAAGTTAAGACAATTAAAATGTAATATTATCCAAGAAGGATGCTCTTATATCTCTCAGGATATACTGTACAAAATATCCGTTTTGCTAATGTAATTACAAAACTGTCATCAAGTCTTGGAGACCTTCACTATTGTAACACACTCATTGCATGACTTTCATCAAAACCAAGTGTGACTAAAATAACTATTGTAAACAATGGCCTATTCTCGTTTCTAGTGTTCTGTTTCACGCTGTGAAAAAAAAGCTGTGAAGTAGGTCAATCTTATTGTCTACTGTGAAGTGTTTATCAGCAAATGGATATGCCTGAAAATGATATGAAAGGAACATGTATCATACTGGCACGTATTGCCCTACGAGTCCAAATATAATTAACCACTCTCATAAGTATAAATAACAAACAAAAATAGCCTGACATTATCCTAGATCTTATCCACATGAACCTAAGACTGACCTCAAGACAAGGCCTTATTTTCACAAGCAATATGATCGTACTTAAAATATCAATATCGGTTGGGAATATCCATATTTCTATTATGATATCATGACTCTGTAGCTTATATCTACAGTTTACTGAGTGACAACGTTTTAATGACATTACTGTTACCTGTATACAGAGTGGTGGTTCAACACAAATTCAAATCTATCTTTAAAAGCAAACATAAAACGTATCTATCTAGACTGAAAATGCCTAGAAAGGAATCAAGAAGAGCAACTTGCTAAAGGATTTTAACAAGTTGCTCTTCTTGATTTTATGAATTCCAAACAAACTTCTAAATCACTTTCCATGCAGTCAAAATATATATAATACATGTAAATATAAACTTTCAGACCAGGTTTACATCCCTAGAGGAATGAATACAGCCAACCCTTCAAAGCCTTGCTCACAAAGGCAAAATAGTGATATCACTGAAGTGGTAAAATAAACTTTTCTGTGCTATTACACGTAAGGTGCAGATTTTCAAAGAAATAAAGAATGGTAAATACAGTAAATCTACTAAAAATGCACTGTCAGTAGAAAATCCTGAACTTAAATACAAGCAGTGCTATAGTAGCAGAGAGATCTATAATGCAAAGAGTAAATACAGATGTGGTTTAAGACATTTTCATCTTTAAATCTACATATATGAACATCACATACAACTTTGAAGAAAATAATCTTTAAACTTGCATTACAGCTGAACACACAAAGAAATAATGAACAATTAAATTATATGTTTTGCTATAACCACAGAACAAAGGAGAAAATGTCAAATTAGATTTCTGTAATTTAGTTTACAAAATTCACACAGCTGTGCATGACTGTAAAACTATTTCTTCTTATCATATTTTGGCAACTATCAGCATCTTGAATATACCATTTTGTCAACAACTCTCTAAAATGTCACAACTATAACCACAATTCCAAGTGAACACAAAATAAAATAATTCAAAAACAATGTAAGGTGAAAAATAAGGCAGAGCAAAGAAAAAATACATTCAATCGTTTACATGCATGATTGAACACAAACATTCAAATGTTATCCATGAAACTGAAATCAAACAGTACAGTCGCATCATAAATAAGTTGCTGACAAAATAATCTTTCTAGCACAGTAATCTCACTTAAAGTTTAGAAATGCAAATTTAGGTTAGGGTGTCTGGTCTTCAAAATGTCATGCAATAATACAACATGGATCATGAATATGAAATATTATGTTTCAGCTGAAATGGAAAGTTGATTTAAAACAAGATTTGAAACATTACCATTTGCAATCCTTTGTAAATCCAAGTCAATTTCTGGGCCTCTACTACAGTAGTCTTCGATCTGCTTCAAAATCATCAGATACTCTTTAGAAATGCCATCAGTGCTCAAAAGGTCATCCACCATATCTTGGCTCACCAACAAGCAAAACACTACAGCATCCACGCATTCACAGAGCCTGGTTTTCTACCCATATGTACTAATTCAAGCCACATTTTGCGCTATAGAAAACAAGGTCGCTTTCACACAATTCCAAGCAGAGCACAGACAGATTGTCAAGTCATAATTGCAAAATTTGTTCCATGCTCAATGAACAAACACAGAAGAAGCCATGTTGGTTTTCATAATGCCTCTTGCTAAAAGCACACAAATTATCTCTCACTCATCCCTTCCTTCAGCCAATAAAACTTGATGTTATATACTGGAAAATCTACTTTATAACAGCTCAGTTGAGTGGCTACTTCAGAAAAACAACAAGCATACAGGTGCAGTTATTTTCTCAGCCAGAAATATAAGTGAAACTTCATCCTATTTTGCATCTAACTGAAAATGAATTTAAAAGTGTTTTCAGCCAATAGGATTGAGAGCAAAAGTTAATATTTCATGAAAGCAGTCAGAGCAATTACTTATTAATAAGAGTTTGCGATGATACTTCTCTTCTATTTAAAAAACTGATTCTTTTATGCGATAGAGAAAATGGAAGGCATGCTTTTTTATCAAATTAGAAGGGTAATTTTAAGATGGAATATAAACTAGACGTAAGGTATGTATTATGTAAATTCACAAGAGTTCACAACACCAAAGCAGACGCCACACAGCTGTGTAAAATATTCAGCTCTCCTGTTCTATTATTTAGCAATGAACAAAAACTGTCCACCTGAAAGCAAAAGATTTGTTGTGCCTTCTACCAACAAAATTGCCAGATACATAATATTCATGATTGCATGACTGCAGAGAAGAATGTCAGAACTAAAATCATGTGGTTTACACAACACTGAATAAGGACAATAAGGAACATATAAATTACAAACAATATAAAATGCTATTATTCTTAAACTCTTGAAACAAAAAATACCGGCTCTTTATGAGACTCAGGGCTTTCTTTTAATAACACTAAATATAGAAACAAGGATCACAATACACACACAGAGTATGATATGGAGATAGAAACAAAAAGTTTTTCCCGGCATCATTGGAATGTAAATTATAAACAAACCACTTTATCCTACTTGTCAACATTACCTAATTTGCAAGTTTTACTTCACACAAGTAGAAGGGATAAAAATTTCAAATAACTTGGAAATCCACTAAGATTGTTGTCTTATGATCACATTTGTTTTCACAACTGATTATTTCTCACATTAGTCATCAACTTTCTCAGTCCTCTAATCTCATAAAAAAGGGACGCTCAAGATTGTCTATTACAAGTTATAGACCAAAAACAGCAAAAACGAATAAGAATCTCGTCAAAGCAAAAACAAAAATGCAGTCCTAGAGGGGGGAACCCAAAAAATTATGACAGAAACAATATTTTAGCATACGTGTATCCCTTAAAACTCTCCAACAGGCAACAAAAACTACTATAAATTCAACAATGTGAATTCCTGTGACTTTAACACCAGCTGGAGCTCACAGAGAAAACATGTATTTCTTGCCCCAAAGGAGGTAAAGAGAGAATTGTTACTGAGGTTGAATCAAGAATACTCCCAGAGGCAATTCCTGACAATTCTCCAACTATACATCTTTTTTTTGTGGTTCCACCAGGGAGCACAGCAAACAACAGTGCACCTATTTCAATTAAACTAATTAGACCCCTTTAAGTGAATATTACCAAATTTCTCCTTGCAGTGAGTAATCAATGAGAGAGGCTATAGGAATTTAAGGCATGATTACTCAAGAATAGATTAGTACTTGTCTGAGCAACTTGTTCTTTCTGCTCTCTTGTTATAATACGAAAGAGGAGAAAGGACATTGGGATTAAAGAGTTAAACGTAACCTTTTAAGCTTTATCCATCATCCCTAGTAAGGGTTTTAATCAGTTGATTCATTTATTTTTCTTTAAGATTAAATTTCATACCATTGGCTTCATTGGCAATCATATCTCCTGATCGGGCTACCTCGTCAAATTTGGCGTAAATAATTGACAATCTGTCAAAAAAATGTTGGAAAACAGGTTACCTAAAGTTGGGTATTAAAATGTATCCTTGGCCTAGCCAGTAAACAAGATAAGTATTAATGTGTAACAATCATGACAAGAACTACAATATTTCCTGCATCTCAGCCCACTTGAATTAAAGGGAAAAGTACAGAAAAATGTACTTTAGAGTTTATATGACGGAACTATCTCTTAGGGGGGGTTTTAAAATAAGATAAACCAACATCAAGTAAACCGTAGAGGTGTGCAAAGCATGTTCTTATTGTTCTCAACTCTTGCTAACTTTGAAAAAAATAAAGCAATTGGATGCAAAACACTGCAGGGTGGTTTATTTGAAAATAAAGTAAAGGAAAAACATAAATTATATGGGTCACTTATTCTGACAAAATGAACATTGCCCACTTAACATTGCACTCTCCTGGCCTGGTAAGTAATCTTTTAATAAAAATTGCATGATCCAAACCTGTCACTTCCTCAGCTAAAACATGCCTTCTCCATCCCCCCAACCCCTGTCCCCCTTAACCACCACACAACAAGAAAACAAAATCATGCATGACAAAGATAAAACGTTTAAACAACTGTTTTAAAGATAATTGGCAGGGAAAAAATATGAAAATTTAAGTAACTCTAACAAATGAAGGGAAGAAATATAGATTGTAAATAAAAAAAGCGTCCCAAGTGTATCACAAAGAACTTATACATGTAGATTGCAGCACTAAGCCTTTGAGAAGTGAACTGCTTGTAGGTTGTGAGCAGTCTCTTGCTTCTGGTTTCAGAGTTACTCTAGTTGCCATGTCATTGTTTGCAAATGTACTCAGAGCTAAAATGAGAACTTGACCGATTCCAAGAGAAAAGGCAGAAAACTGTTTGAAGCTAAAACAATAGTAAGACTGCCAATAAGAAACAGAAACAAAAAACCCAAAACAGAAAAAAAGAAACCAAAAATGGTAATGCAAAGAGAAAACACAAAATCCCACACGATAAATTTTATAAGAAACCCCAAAACCACTGCAGGAGGGATAATTGGACAATCATTAACCAGTTTCCATTATGTAATTTCAGTTCATGATCAGAAAAGAAATTGCCATGTGCTAACCTTGATGATGGTATTCCTTTTTTACTCAGGTCAACTCGAACTTTTTCACCAACATGTCTGTAAATTTCAACCAAGCTGTTGATGGCACTGTCTCGAACCTAAACAAAACACACACAACAAGCTTAGCTTAGTCTGCAACAAACTGTGAGATGACTAAAACAAAATCTAAAATGTGCATGCCACTCCAGGGCCCAAAAAAGTCATGTCCGGGACACATGGCTTTTCTTGATGGGCAAATAACTGTTCTAGGGAAGTCATCCCAAGGCTGTGCTATAAAAAAAATTAAAGGAAACCCAGTACCTCTGAACCTTTAAAATCCAGGGTGCCCAGCAGATGACTTCCACCAAAAACTAAGATTTCCTAGTCATCTAAGAGCAAAAGGTGGGTGCCAGGGGCCAATGGGCTCTGCTAGAGCACAGCCCTGCATCCTCTAACAAATCATCAATAAAACTATGAAGAACAACATGTGGCCCTAGGCAAGCAGAATGTGAGAGCTTCTTGCCCAAAGGACAAGCTGGAATTCAAGTTTTTTATTTCTATTCTCAGGTTATGGATATTCCTTGTTTAATACTCCGCTCAAATATTCCCCCGCCACTGCCTTGCCTACTACTCTAAAAATGTGATCCATAAGAAGTAGATAATAAACAAATTATTACTGCATGAGGTTTTTGTGATATCTGGAATCACCAAAGTCAAGGTAAGTGTTATCAGCCAAGCCGGAGGCCAAGACTGATAATGCTTACCGGGACCTTGATTATTCTGGATGTTACAAAACTGATAAATCTGATAATTGCTTTACTATACATTGTTTGGAAGAAAATAATGACAACTTGTTCTTGAAAATCATACGTTGCATGTACAACATACAGATTTAACAGATAACTGACTAATCTGTAGGTTGCGTGATTTCCAAATTTTACTGTAGGCTCTTAGCCAATGAAAAGGACTGATCGTGAGCAGGGTGCAAAGAAAGTCATCTACAGCTTGCCATTTGGGCAAGCTGAAGCTAACATAATTTTACTAGCCCAAATATAATTTCAACTAGCCCCAAAAATGTTTTGATGAGCAGATTGATTTCACAGTTCTTCTGTAATTTGAATATTACCTCAAAAAACTTCACTTGCCCGTCAAGCAAGTTAATAACAGAATTCACCAGCCCGATAGCAAAATCCACTAGCCCGAGGCTATAGGATACTACTTTCTTTGCACGCTGGTGAGCACAATGTATGATAATTATTATTATTAACAAGGTTACCTGGCTGTTTGGATCTCCAAGAAGCTTACAAATGTGTGGTACAAACTTAGATACAGTCAGAGATGGTGCACCAAACCTGTATATAGTCAAAAACAGTGTCCGTCAATAAAACATTGACAAGAGGCTGCAGGTTTCTATTCATACTGGGCAGCCAGAGGTACAGTTAAACTACTGATAACAGACACCTCCTGATGGCTAACATGTAGGCATGGTAGTACAGTGAAGAGGCCTTCCAAGGGAGGGGTGGTATGCTGTTGCTTTGTCAGTCATTTCTGGGACTGCCTGTTACTAGGTAGGTTAGGAAAAAAGGTCACCATCGCATTTTAGCTAAGGACAAAATGTCACTGTTGGTTCAGCATAAATTTTTGTGTTACTCAATTTTTTTGGAATTAAAGACAGATATACAGTTGTAATGCCTAGGAAGAATAAGTTGCATTGACGTCTCTCCCTTGGGACCATTCTTGAACAACACCAGAAAAAAATTCAAAAGAAAATATCCAAAAATGTTTGGAAATAACGGAAGAGAGTTTGTTTTTTTCGCTGCTGAAACAACCAAAATGCAAAAGTGAACAGATGTCGCTTTCACTACTTAAAAATGGATTGTCACAGTCACAATTCCTTCCTCCTTTTCTGTCAATTGTCTTTCCGAGAGGATTGCCACCAGATTTCAGGGCCATGTCACCTGTAACTTCTTCCCCTTCAAAGGCCTCAGACAAAGGGATTGAACCCAGGAATCATTTCATAAATAGGCGGAATAATTATGATCATTTGGGTGAGTACAGATAAATTAAATGAAATTATATATTCTTCATCTCTTCTTCTTTAATAATGGATCACTGCATTCTAAGTTAGCATAGCAACAGTCTAAACTGTTAGCTTTAAGCACATACAACTGGAAAATGAGTTTGGTGACTTCCCTAATTTATCATCAATTTCTAATGAGCTTGTCAAGATTTTGTTTCTCTTGACGTTTATATCTGAGGCAAGGGTTAATGGACACCTTAAATAAAAAATTATTGTCCCATTTTGCAAACAGAAGGCAATCTCAAAGAAAAAATACAAGTAGAACATTTTAGCAGTTCAACTATAATTTTTCAAACAACAGGGTCCTAAGAGCTGTAACTCACTCATTAAGAGAAGTAACCAGGCAATGAAGCACTTCTTCTCGTACTCGCCACGCCTTATGACCAAATGCAGGGATTAACTGTTCAAGAACATGCTGTGGAAGAAAAAAAAAGTAAAAAATGTAAAACACTTTTCATCCTGCTCACTTGTTAGCAATTTTCCTTGCTTCCTAACCCTGATTATTCAAGATCACCAGATTCTTCCCCTCCACCTGAAAAGTAATGTCTGCGAACCTGAGCTGCCGAACGATTTCTGTAACTTTTCAGGTGGAGCGAAAAAATGAGAAGAATTACTTCTGCATGCATGTGCTAACTTGTGAAGGGAAGTCAGGTTTGTTTGAATTGTCAGAAATTAAAAAAACTGAGGGTTTGAGAAGTTGGGATTCTACTGTACATGGGAAAAGATAAAACGGGATCATCAGTTACCTGAGGAGTAGATACAATCATAAACTTCTGGAGCAGATCTTGAGAAGAATCACGCACCTAGACACAAATGTGGCTTATGTTATAAAGCAATCATTAAAGAGGTTGTGATACGATTTATTGTGACACAGCTGTAACACAGGTTTGTAGTTCATTTTATTAACCTTTTAAGCCACAATATCCAAATACAAATTCTCCAGACTGATCTTCATACATTTCCTTAAAGAATTGGTTGAGAGAATTTGTTTGCTGATCAAAGCTTTTCCCATCAGATGATCATTTCAGTAATTCTCACCACATTTTTTCTAGATTATGTATTGATATTGTTAGGAGAATATGAACTTTGGTCACTCTTGGGACTTAAAGGGTTAACAATGCCATTACACATCCTTATTTGCACAACCTTGAGAAATTACTTGTGAATGGCAAAATTACAGCTCTGTGTCAAACAAATATATCTGTTAGGCATTATACAAAGCATTAACCGTGGCAAAAATGAACTCTGTAAAACTGTTCGGCTAATAATTTTTCAAAAACCACACTTGCAATCTGTTTTAATCTTCTTCAAGTTTGTCCATCTGATCCTCCTTGTGCATTTGCTGTGTTATTTATACATTCTTTTCTTGTTTTGAGTGGTTACTGTAAAATTCCAAAAATAAGCCCCTCCAAATAAAAGCCCCCCAAAATCGTAACGCAAAAAACCCTCTGTTAAATCACCCCTCTGAATATAAGCCCCCCTGGGGGCTTGTACTTGGAATTTGCCCTCAAATACCAAGTAAAACAAAGCAAAAATGGTAAATTTCCTTCCCACTACAAGCCACCGTAAAATTCCGAAAATAAGCCCCTCCATGTATAGGCCCCTCCAAATATAAGCCCCCCAAACTCGTAACGCAAAAAACCCTCCGTTAAATCACCCCTCCGAATATAAGCCCCCCGGGGGCTTGTACTTGGAAATTGCCCTCAAATTCAAACTAAAATAAAGCAAAAACAGTCAATTTCCTTCCCACTATAAGGCTAGCCCAATCGATTTTAAAATGCAAATTTCCCTGCATAGACAAGCCCCTCCAAAAATAAGCCCCTCAAAAAGGGCCTTTGAAAAATATAAGCCCTTGGGCTTATTTTCAGAACTTTACGGTAGTCCAATCGATTTTGAAACGTAAATTTCCCTCCGTACATAAGCCCCTCTGAATATGAGCCCCTCCAAAACTAAGCCCCTCAAAAAGGGCCTTTGAAAAATAAAGGCCCGGGGCTTATTTTCGGAATTTTACAGTATTTTTATGTTTCGCTCGGTTTAGTGATGGCTCCCATCGTTTCAATTTTCACAAATTTTATGACAGTTGCTTTGGAGCAGATTGGACTGAATAAAAGTACAAAGCCTTCTTGAAGGGAAAAACAAACCTGTTGTTTACTATCTCCTAGTCTTTCAATAATGGCTGGAACAACTGTAACAAAAAAAGGCAAAGGATCAGTTTTATGGCTGACTTCTATCATAGACAACCTCAAATTTTAAGTAGAATCTTTCAATCCCCCACATACATGTACAAAGTAGTGTCTGTTTTGCTATGTCTTCCAAAGGAAGTGATGACACAAGAACTGTTCCATCAAAAAGCTTTTGGGGCAAATGCGTCTGTTATTAAACAAGTTTATAAAAAGCAAAAAGGATTTTGAAAATTGCACACACACTTCCCATCAATCAAATGCTGTTATTAAACCAGTTTATAAATAAATAAATGAAGTTCAATTCTGCAATGTCAGCAAACTTGGTTATTTTTTTATTATTATTAAATTCAGTTTTTTGGGGGTATTTTGCATCAGTTAACTTTTTTGTACAGGTGAGGGTACATTCAGGATAAACAACTATTTAAAGGCTTATACTACTACAGCAGTGGTATTTCAGCTTAATTTGAAATACCTACATGTGAAAATTACAAACCTTTTGTAGGTAGTAGTATAAACAAATAACAGCATGATTTGTATGTGATATTCGGCATAAATACCACTTATGATATTTCAAAGTTGTCTCAAATTTCAATTACGTGTAACAATTTTGAAATATCACTCGTGGTATTTACGCCAAATATCACTACAAATCATGCTATTACCTATACAAATTCACACAAAATAACACCGCACACTCCAACTACTGTAAAACCCAAAAATAAAATCAATTTACATTATAAATTTATCTGGAAAGCAAGCTATGCTCTCTCATTAACCTAAGCTGAAAGAAACGGCTACCTTAAAGAAGAGGCTGGCCCTTTAGTAAACTAAATGTAATGATGGGCCATTTCAGAACTAATATCATAGGTGACAAATTACTCCTGAATTTTGGCACGAAATTTCAGCAATAATTTGTAATTTCACATGTGAAATTACAAAAATTGCCATGGCAACCATACGTACGTCTCAGTGTCAAGATGGCGACGAAGTTTCAAAATGTCATGAACGAAGATGCCAGGGCATAAAAAGATGCCTTAAAAAACCTGAACACACGAAAGAGCACATCAAGAAGGATACTAACAGGTATTTTGTTGAAAAATTCTGAACTCAAGCCAAATTTAAGCTCTAAATGTTCGAGAGAGGGAAGTTCTCGATCGATGTGATCCAGCATAAACATGTCAAAAATCCAAGATTGCTAACGTAATTCGTCACCCATGATTTTAATAGGTAATCAAATGGAATACTCGTGAAATTAGGGAATAATTTCACTTGCGTTTTGTCCAAATCCTAATAATTTCCCGAGCCTTTACCCAAATTTCACTCATCACCATTTGATTACACATACACATATTCTGATGCAGTATTTGTATTTTTATGCAATTTTTTAAGGTCACAATCGCTGATAAGTAACAAGTTATACATGATTCCTGTATACTGTTCAAGCTGATCATAAATCATGACACAAAACAAAGTTACTTTTTCTATCTTACATTGTGGTTCAATTTTTTCTTTGGCTTGAGCTAAATTAATTTTGTCTCACATCAATATTAAAAGCTACCAAAAGAAAAAGAAAAGTTAAACTACTTTGAAAACTTTTAAACCAAAGAAGACTTTGTGTCACAACATGTATATTGTTTCCAGCTATACTCAAGATGTTAATGTATGCACACCAATATGTATGGAATACAATAATTTAAGATAGACTAGAGGTAAATCAAGTTAGCAAACTAAAAACTTGACTGAAAACACCCTTAAAATGACACCAACAAACATTCCTTTTTATATTCTGTTGTCACAAACCAAAAAGACTATTTTGTTGAAAAATTTATGCAAAATAACAAAAAGGATATTAATGGCAAAGAGGAAAGAAAAACTAATCCCAAAATTTTACTACCAAACACAGGTGTCCTGAGGAGTGGCAAATATTTGTTTCAAAATTCAACAACAAATAGAGAGAATTTTACTTGAACATGTGATTAATGATTAGCACATTTAAAAGCCACGACATTTTTAGTGTTCTTTTAAAAAAATAAAGTACACACGGAATTTCTCTTTAGCCATATGCATGATGAAAAGAATAAACATATACCCATAATCAAAAGCACAAACAGTGACTATTTTAGCTAAGAGTATGAGCAAGGATCTTACACTATAGTTAGTATCATCTTCACATGAATACCAAAGCCAAGCACAGAGCAGCAATGTGTTCGATAATCATACGATATTTGACTCAGAGCAGTGACAAAGCCCTTTTATGCTAATTACAAAAGATCAGCTGTCATAGCATGATATAAAGTTTATACATAGCTTATATCATTCCTAATTTTGTCAACATATTCCAAGTTTTAAAAATTACAGTATTTCCTTAATCCATGATTAATAAAGAAATCTTTGAACAATATTTGATTTACTGCCACTAGCTCTTGTCTCACAGCGCATATGCAGCTCCTCGAGATAAAGCAATTCAACTTTTTTCTACAATTAATATAATTTTTCTTCTAATGCAAATTTATGTAAAATGTTACAATATTTTGGTATTACAACTACAGTACCTACAATATTTTTGAAAAATAGGTATGGAATCATCTGACAGCACTTAATCATTCCGCTTGCATTTTAATAAAACAGACAATTTTAGAATAAGATGTCACATTCAGTTAAAAATTTTTTTCTGCCTATTGGCTTTTTTATGTAGGTGTGACTTACTAAAAAACATTAATATTAAAGCAATCCTAAAAATTGAAATAATCTTTCCTTTAAGTGACTTTATCAACCAATCTATTAAATTGGCCATCATACTATTTTTTTGATGACTAGATTTGAACCAGACAGACTCAATCAACTTAAATGCCCTACGCAAAAATCCAACGTAAAAAGATTTACCTAAGTTCCTATAAAAGTAGATTTCTCAAAAGGGTTGAATACATTGAAAAAAGCTGCCAAAAGAAATATGGAGATTAATTCTCTGGCTACATCAGTAAATATTCATACAGAGCATTGTAGATAGAACTTAAATGTAACATTGAGGCACAAGTACAATTTTACATGTATACATCTTGTTCAGACTATGCCACTTCACACTGGTGTCCGATATTGGACAATATTAATTTTCAATCTAAATATCATGCATATAGCCATATACTATAAAGCCCTGGTATTGTCTCCAAATCAGAATCAAAAAAGCTATTGTTTTTCTCTTCCATGATTCTGAATTCAAGATTCCCAATAGTATTATACTATTGATGACTAGTGCCAAGGGAAACAATTCATTTTGTTTCGCAAGAATCTCAATGTTTCATGAGGCAGAGCCAAGGAAACACTAGGGCCATTTATACGAGGAAAAATAAGACGTGTCTTACATAGGACGCATCTTAAATAAGACGCGAACTTTCCGTATAAACGGCACATTTCATCTAAAATAAGACGCGTCTTATTTTGGAACAGCCCTTAACACCTGTTCTTAGATAAGACGCGTCTTAGCTAAGACGAGAAAAACTTTGTACAAATGACCTTCACGTCGAACGCATAGTACGCATGCGTTAATTTTTGGCGTGCCACGTTGGATTGCCATTGCTACGGGCAACATTCACATGAAAACGAGTCAAGAACAGAAATAAGACGCGAACCATTTATACGAGCTGTTCTCGTCTTAGATAAGACATTCTTGTATAAATGGTACAGTTCGCGTCTTATTTAAGACGCGTCTTATTTTTCCTCGTATAAATGGCCCTACTGGGATTCGAGTAAAAAAAATTAACTTTTTTTGTCCATAATAATGAGGTGTCTGTTTTAAGCGGGTGTCCATAAAGCGGGTATGACTATGCCTCTCAATTACAGAGTCCTTAAAAAAGCAAACTTCAAACATTTCCTAACTGAATACTCCAGACAGCTCTGTAATCCAAATGTTAGGCTCTGTCCCTCAGTATCCATAAAGTCAGGTTTGGGTATGTCTGATGATTTTGTTTCATGATATTACAGTTCTCATCACCCCAAACATCCCCCTTATAGAACTGGACTCAGGTTGGGGTCAGAGCTTTCGGGCTGCTTATGCACTGTAGATATTAACATTTTTTTACAGACCAGCCTTGAAACAGTATTGACTTCCCTAAACAAAATAAGCTTTCAAAATTTGCGCTAGACATTCAGTAATGATAAAATAACTTGAGAAAATTATGGATGTAGATGTTACAGGTCAAAATTATATTCTGCTTAAATTTTTTTAACCTTCACTGAGAATCAACCAAGGTTAAAAATTTTAACCTGAATTCAATTTTGACCTGTAACATATACAGCATGCAAGTTGCCGAGTTTTGTCTTAGAGACATCTCAGTGAAAATGTTGAGAAAACACAGACTTTGCAGATACTGTACTAATGTGTTAAAATTTATACCTGCATGCAGAGGTACAACAAAATATTTAGCAAAATCTACAACAAAGTCACAGTAATCCACCACAAAAATGCATTTTTCATATGCATGTACATGACTGTAAAAGCACTAAGTTATCTACCACTGTTTGTTTTAAGTAAATTTCAATAGTCATTGCCAAATTTTGACAACAATATTAAAGAATTTTTACCCTTATTGCAGTCAAGCAACTACAATTGCATCTTATAGAGTTAATCTTACTATGTTATACAAACATATAAATGGCTTTGCATTTTGAAAAAACGATTATATGATACTGATACCTCTAAAAATAGGTTTATTTTAAGCTCTGCACCCCTCTAAAGCAAACAGCTAGGAGACTTGAAAATGTAGAAAACATTTTGTCAGTCAATGACCGTAAATACAACAACAAATACATTTTAAAGGATTTCACCTACATATATATGTAGCTTACAATGCCGGCCATAAACACTGGTCAGCTTGCACGTATACCTCAGGCGTATTCCACTAATGTTGCTATGCAGAGGCCAATAACACAATCTTATACAATATGCAAACATTTCTCACACCAAGTAAACACAACACTTGCGTGAGGTATATACCTTATCATATAATTATGCAATTTCGTATCACAGGCAACATGGCGGACGATTACAAACCGATATCAATGAAAAGTGGAACGGAAAGAGGTCATTTATATTTCAGTTAAACAAAGTTCTAAATATGAAAGACCACATCTTCATTCTTGCTTTCATCTAAGACCTTTTCCAATTCATGAAAATGAGTTACAACCTAAACCACATACTTCTAAGGCTATAATTAAAACCTCCAACCAATAAAGGAATTTTATTCCCTTTATATCGTGACTAAGTGACTATTGTTCTTAACTTTGAAGTCAATAAAATTAACGAAATTGACACTTCATCTGCAAACATCCAACAGCAGGGACTCATATAAACATTACGCCAAGGATTTATCGGGATACTTTTATAACTGAAATTTCTAAATGATATAGGTACAAATTGCCTTGACAGAAACAGTAATTTGTGCTCTGACATTACGACAATTAATTCGCTTTCAACAAAACAAGCCCTGGTACTTGTTGTTGTTACGTCTTATCCACCAGAAAACGATTTATATTTAATGATCTAACATAACATCTATGCCACTCTGAATTTTTAAAGATGAATTTATGTATTTGTCCAGAAAATCAAAGTTAAAAATCAAGTTTTTACAAGACTCGGGTTCGCATTTACATGGCATTTGTATTTCTCAAGGCAATACCTGCGAATCAAAGCTATGAGTAAACAAAAGCGCTTATATGCCAACACGGCGCATATAGTTAACCGGCGTTTATTTAGAATCTGAAGAGTCCAGGCTTAACATCAATGGATTCAAAATTTTTAAAGCTTTGTCTCCGTTTTCAAACAAAAAAAAAACGAATTGGTTTCTAATAACACCAACAACACAGCATGGAGAATAAATTACTTGTAAATTAACTGTCCTAATTACCCTCTCTAGGTATAAAGTTATATTTTATTCGCTAACCTGGTAAGAGATGACTGCGAAAATTTGCTCCAAGCCTGTCTACAATTTGATGAAGGAGATCCAACCCCGTTAGGCTCAACTAAAGAAAAATAAAACCATTCATTTATTTGGCAGGTTATTTCTGATAAAGAATACCAAGGAAAATACCTAATTACTGTACTAAGTCGTTCGGGTGCCAATATTTGTCTACAGAATATATGGACTCCTCAAACTACCCTAATACCTCAAGCTCCAATTAATAGACGCCTGACGTCTAAAAATAACAAATCAGTGTAGTTCGAAAAGGATAAACTGTGATTTTCATTTTTACGGCCTAAACTGCCAATCGTTTTTCAATCCATGCACAAAGACCTCTCGGAAAACGATCGTCAAAAACTCGCGAGCATTTTGCATCGTGTCGACTAAATGTTCTAGTGCTTGCTAAATCCCATGAAAATATTCGCAATATATCCAGCACATAAGCAAAAAAAAAGTAACAAGAAAGTAAATGACTTTCTTCGTTTTCCTACCTTAAAATTACTGCTATTGACCCACGCAACAAGCCCATCGAGAAGTTTATCGAAGCCAATAAACTCTACTCTGTTCGAAGGATCGCTGAGGTAGGTCGAGAGGTCTTCAGCCGCTTTCAGCCTTTTCTGGGTGTCTTGAGAATTAACAGCGGCCAAAATTCCTTCCAAAAATACTAAATCTTTCATTTTCTGTGCATGAATGGACTTCCTGCAGGGCGAATTAGAGCGGTTCTCACAAGACCAATCTTGCAATATTACACTTTCAGAACGTTAATACAACAGCATTGCCGAGGAACGGTTTATGATTTGTGACGGGGAAGTCAATTTGGTGCGTCGTATAATACATCCGTTGGTCTTCTTAACTTCCTTTGTCTGTCTATTCAACAAGGATTGTCAAACCGTGAAATCCAAGAGGAGATTAGCACGTTTTCTCGGCTGAAAAGTTTCTTTCTAAAGGTCCACACGAATTCGCCGCCATTTTTAGAGTTCAACGATTGCGAGGTGGTGACGTCACGGGAGTGAAGAGAGAATTGCAAATGATCAGAATTTTCAAGAAGCCCTCTACGCAAAGAAATAAATTATATAGCAACGCAACCTGAACATTCTTGAATAAAAAATATTGGGAATTTCATTCACATTAGTAAAAGCTCATCGGTTTAAAAGAGAAATTCCCCGTATTGATATTTAGGGAAGCTGCTAACAACCCTTGGAATGACCGTCACGTTTTGTCACACAACGCATCACGCAACATTAGGAGCAAATTCACGTGAGGTCTGGTCTCGTGACTGCAAATATCCTCGATTCCTCCGATACAATTCAGAGACCATGGTAAACATTTGTTTTCTGTTATTTCAAGCAACTACGTCGCTCCTTTAAACGTATGTAGTTGCCCAGCGTGTATTTTCAAGCTTATTTTTCAGCGTGTTATTGATTTTATAGCCGAGGAGTGGGGGAACCTGGGTTCCTGGTGGCTTTGGACCAAACACAAAATCAAAAATTGACAAACGAAGTCGAATATCAAACCCTAAACTAATATAGTTCTCGGAGACCACCCCTATTCAGGGCCCAGTTGTATAGTGTTCTGATCGAGATTCCCGTGTATTCCCCGAAGAAATCGAGTCACAACGATCTTTTGTAAAAATGGAGAGTATTAAAGACCTCGTTGACCGGCTAAATGGAGAAAACTACTCCCGGGTGGAAAGGTCACCCTTATCCCAGAGGAGGGGCGGGGGGGGGGATGTGGCGCTCCCATATAAAAGTGACGGTGATGCTCGTTGTCTCGCTTAGGGGTGTAAATTGCAGATTTTGGTCTCCCTTAGGGTGTTTGGGACGGAAAGCCACAAAATTTGCCCATTCAGGTATCGCTTAAGGCGCTGCATAAACACATTTTCAAAAAATTGCAGTAATAACGGGTGGGCGAGCCAAAGCGTGTATATCGAGAATGTTGGGATCAATTAAGGTTTCCGAGAAACTGCCCACCCACCCCTTCCCTAACCCCAACATTTTGCTCCAAGTGAGACGCAAATGTTAACGTCGAGTTAGGGGAGGGGTAGGTACAGGTGGGCTGGCTAGAAGGGTGAACCTAACATCACAAAAGGGTGACAAGTAGACAAGTCTAGGCGGGGCACACTTCTGGCCGTGCCAGCCTTTTGTTTCTTATGTAAATGCCGCGGTATGGAAAGTTGGCTCGCCCTTGGCTCGCCCAGGGTAGCAAGTGACCCTTTTACTCGGGGCAACGTCTCCCCATGTAAACGTGGCCTAAAGCGATGATCGCGCGAATTGCCATTCTGATCAAGTGGGTATGCTTTGAGGAAACTTTCAGGAGCATTTCTACAACATGCGAATTGAACCCACAACAACATGAACCAGGCAGTGGACTGGCAGCCATGGAAACAGGGCTTTGTGCATTCATAGGACTGACGGCTACTAATGCCATGCTGATGAGTCCCAGTAAGGTCAGTAAGGGCTAAACAGCTGTCCATGGCTGCCACTGCCCGGGTGATATGGCTGTGCGCAAGCGTGAGGTACTGGCCAGGCCGCCAGTTGGTGTATGTTTCATATGTTTGCCCCTTGCTTTCAGTTTGACCACAAGTTGGAGTGAAAAAGCGGATAGAATGTTGTTGCCATTTATTCTTCACATATAAAAAGACTAAATTAAGGAATGTTATTAACAGTCATGTATTTTTAACACCTAAAATATGAACTGCCAGTTTAAATTGCCCGTCTGATAACTGTAAAAGCACGCCCGTCCCTTACAAATAAAGTATTGATCCATCTTCAAAGAAACAGCTTTCTTTTCCGCAAGATTCTTGAGACGGTCTTGTCCTGGAATTTAATGATGAAAAATCTGCAAAAATGAAACCAAAAATAGCAACAGTTTTATTCTTTGGATGTACCTCGATACCTTCGGATACACTGAGCCTTTTTCCTTATAAATTGATTATAAAACTGTGCATAGAATGTGACCTCTCTTCCCCGGCGGAATGCATACAAATATACTCGGAAAGTGCAAAGGAACTGGCTGTGATAGCTTTTAAACGGAAATTTTTGTCCGGGTTCCCAGTCAGCCACCCCCCCCCCCTCCCTCCCCAACAAAACCCCGATATAACAACCAATCTGTGGAGTAACTATGACATTTTTTCGAGTTTTATACACTGAACGCGTCGAGTACAGCGGGGAACAAACGTGACTATGCGTGCACGATAAAAGCTACCGCGAGAGAAAAACGGCGCGAGGAAATTGCTTTTCACATAAGTGGTCCTAGGAGTGTCTGAAAACGGCTATCGTGTTTTTTGCTTTTTTGTTTTTTTTGTCAGAACCTCCTGGTTTTGTTTCGTATCTCTGGTTCTTTTTGTTTTAGAAAATACCAGCTATCTACATTATACTGATGATAGTTTTTGCGTTTGCAAGCAATCCAAGAACAATATTGAGTGTCTCAGGTACAAAATGTAATTTGTTTCCGTACAAATAAATATTAAAGTTGTTGTCATCCAAGAAGAAAGTTTCCGCTCAAGAGCTCGCCGGAAAAAAAGCGATAATTCAAGTTCCTAAGAAGTTGCGCGCGCTGTAAAAGCCGTATCGCACATGAGTTTTGACGACGCCATAGAAAACTGAACGTAAATTCAGTACTTTTCTCCATGTAACTGTTTTCGCTATTAGCAACTAATCTGAAAGATTGTAACCTGAATTTTTCACTGATACCTTGACAACATTGGTGCTTTCTTTCATCAAAAAGTTTAAAATCCTCCTCTGTGGGTGTCCTATGAGAGCCAGCAAAATCAGTTAGTCACTAACTTAAGAAGTAACATGTATAATAGAAAGACTGGATAGGAAACTGGCTGACGCGATCGTTTCCAACATAGTGGAAAAATGTGACGTCACATTATCAAGAGTCATTCAACCTCATTCGACGTTTTGCGCGTCTTATGTTTCCTCGCATATTTCACTCTCTCTGTCTTTCTATTATCCATGGAAGTAAGAATGAGATCACACCAGCCCAGAATGGTGACTAGTTTCGACAGCTGTACTTCTTCATAAAGAAACATTAGTCGCCGCCACGCTTGTTATCCAAAAATATTTCAAGTTCAAAGATCAAAAACTTCGCCTTTTAAGATCGGTTCAATTTTAATTTTAATAGCGCTAATTTGTGGATAGATTGATAACCTGACCTCTAAGTGTCTTGTGCAATAGCTCATAATATACTTACCACTCGTTTTCGTACAAATACTCCTCTTGCCCTGGACAGATGTCGAAGCCTTCGCCAATCTAGGAAAAAAGAATGATGCAGAGAAAGAAATAGGCGAATTAATTAATAGTCCCGTTTAGCTTTGAACGCAAATTACGCTGACAGCAATACTGAAAATGAAACGCAACACTACATGGCCGAACCAAAATCATTAATGCCGGTTCCTTTTGCCAGATACAGGCCGGGTTCGTACAGATTTTTTGGATCCAAAATTCAAGACTTTTTCCAGACATTTTTCCAAAACATTAATTTCTTTTTCCGACCTCAAGGTTATCAAATAAATACGGAGGGTGGTCAATAGAGACCATAAAACACGAAGGAAGAAAGCAAACTGTTTTCTTGATCCACTGCAACATACGGGCGACATTGAGTCAGATTTGACCAAAACGAAAAACAGTATCGCTTATGAAGCACTTGTTTCAACTTTGAAAAATAAAAAAAAAACTCAAGACTTTTTACAAATTTTTTCAGACTTCTTCCAGGTCTGGAAAATTGCTGGGCAAATGTCAAGACTATTTCAACAATTCAAGACTCTGTACGAACCTCACAGATAACATAGACAGTGTGCGTACAGCAGTGCGCGTAAAGCCGTTGACCTTGCTCCTTGGATTTCTTTTTGTTTGCAAGCACGTGCACCGTGCCGGGTTGTAGGTTGCGACAAGTTGTTGCAAAAAGTAGAGAGTAGTTTAAGACCCTGTTTACATGAAGTGGGGGACCCCGGTCTAGTGGGGTAGGTTTCTTTTGTTTTGTGTCCCCCAGGGCGTGAAAACAAAAGAAACCAACCCCACTAGACCGGGGTCCCCCACTCCATGTAAACAGGCCCTAAGGCGTTTTGCAACAAGATACAACAACTATCTGAAACCTGCAACAATATGAATTGTTGCGAGACAGACTTGACTGGTGGTAAAACGCGCAACATTGTTTTAACTCGTTTTGAAGCGATTATGGAAGAAGACGTTTTCCATTTTTGTTGCCCGCGTTTTACTGTAAAAAAAATTCCAAGGACACTTGTGATTGCTATTGCTTCAGGGCACGTGTGCTTGCACGTGGTATCATACAAGTGAAGATCAGAGCGGAAAGTCAGCGAGTTGGCGTGTCGTTAGATTTATACCACCTTATTCTGACCGGTTTCAGGCCTGGTACCAACAACAAAAATAACAGCAACAACAGCAGAATCTTACCGATATTTGCCACATTAGTTTAATGTCACAGCGAGCTCGCCTTCCCCAGTTCGGCCGGTCCACCTAGTGGTCATTTGAAGAAGTAAAACGTTTGCGAATGATATGCAAAAAAAAACTAGACTCTGCACTTTAAATGGGATTCTAAGTGCAGTTTTTAAAGGTGTTTATTAGGCGGCAACTGCCAAGTTTGAACGTGTCTAGTGAGGTGCCAAGTTTTACAGACGTTGTGGTGAGCTTCCCCCCCTCCTTCTCCTCACCAGCACCCTCAAACACACACACACACACACACACAAACGTACTGTAAAACTTTCGCGAGGTTGTGGAGCAATATATCTTTGCTCGCTTTGGACAGATTGCCTTTAAACGTGGTATAAGGTTTCCTAATTTTATGGACCTTTTTCCAGCAGTGTCGATGTATCGATATTCGCTGAGTGGTCTTCATCAAAACTTGAAAAAACCGTGGAAGGGTTCATTCAGAGAGTTTTTCAAGCTCTTTTAGGACAGTCCCTCTTTTACATTGAAGACAAGTAGGTTGTACTTACGAAACTGATCAGTTTACGACTCCGCCTAGACTTCCTGCGCTTTTTCCCTTTTTGTGCCTTCTTTTCTTCGTTAGGTTGAGTTCCTAAAAATCTTTCACCAAATAACAGAATAGTTAAAGAAATTTTGCGCACTTTTAAAAGCTTTCGTTTCAATTGAAAGTTGCAAAGAGAGAATTATTTGGCAACTCTGGGAGTTTTTATTGTTTTTGTGTTAAAAAACGATAAAAAAAATTCCCACGGACAAATACAGTGGTTTAACTTTCACTTACCGTGCCAAAGAAAACTTTTGTTAGTGTCAAAAACAATTCACCCCTGTGCCGACTTCTTGCTTTCTCCACAATATTTACAAACCTTTTATTTGGTCTTCTGACATTTTAACTTTTTTGAAGGAGATGTTGCTATACTGTTTGCTTATGCCACCAAAGTCGGTTGGTGGTGTCTGTTACAAGTTTGCTTTCGTGCGCAACATTTCGTGTCCTATATTCGCCACTTTTCGAGATTAAATTTCCCGCGCGCGTGCTGATTCTAAATTTCAACCCTAAAATATGGGCGTCACTGGGCCTTTCCGTTACTTGTATAAACTTCCGTTAACTCTCGACTTCTGCTTCGGCAAAGGAAAAGATAACATTTCTTACCCGTAAGACCCAAACTTCGTGCTACCCTTGTAGGACTCTCGCGTCTAAACCAAGACTGTCCGCTTGTTTTCGGCCGTCAGTTCTGCCGGTTCGCATTTTCGCCACTAAAATTAAACCTTCCGCGTGCCATCGAAGGTGAAGCGCGTTTCAAGCGAAGATGCACATCATCGTGTATTTTCTTTACACATGCGTTATTGACCAAGATTGTTCGTTCAAGATGGCTGTATATTGGCCAAGTTCTTTTAAGCGTTTTTATTGACCGCCGACGAAGTCGAGGTCAAAAGAAAAGCACAAATTACGAGGCCACTTTTCAGCCATCTTGACCGAACAAGCTTGGTCAGTAATAAAGGATTTATTAGTGGCAAAAAGATAACTTTTTCTTGCGGGACCTACACGGAAAAACCCGATCTTGCCCGCTGGGGTAGCTAGGGCTTTCCACAAGTTGCTCGGTAGCTTTTTTCGTTTCGAGCAACTTTTTGCATTCTGAGCAATTTCTCTAGTTATCTCCTGATTCTGAGATATCGGAGCAGCTTTTAGTGGTTAAATTGGCCTTTCTCAGTCCATATTTTATTATGTTTTAGTAGACAATTTTTGAATGTCCTGTGAAAAACAAGAGCCATTTCCTTCCCCCTGCGGCAATTCATGGGCGCAAGATAAAAGTAGCCGGCCTGCTAGCTAGGTCAGCGGTTTTTTTATTCAAAATGGTGGACGAAGAAGAAGAAGGACATGCAATATAGAGTGTTTTCACATGACGTCACGGCGGCCATATTGGTGTCCCAAAACAATGAAACGGCGGCCATGTTTGTGTCCCAAACCAGTCCTCCGGGAGTTGAACTCTTTTCTTATGCAAACGCTTTCTTTTGTTTCAATAAATTTGCATAGATGCTGGTCACGTGAGTGAAAACACTCTATTGGCTCATTACTTTTTTTGGTTTTAACTGAGGACAAAGTTATTTGGCAACGCTGGTTACGCCGCAAAAATGCACAAAATTAAAATGCTTAGAAATCTTAAAAAGACAAACTTAAAGAAAAGGGCACACATACACCAGCCCACCGCCTGGCCAGTACCTCACGCATGCACATAGCCATATCACTCGGGCAGTGGAAGCCATGGACAGCTGTATCGGCTTATCGGCATTGTGATACGGCTGTGCGCATGCTTGAGGTACTAGCCAGGCCGGGTGTATGGTGTATGTGTGCCTCTTGCTTCAAGTTTGTCCTAGAAATCTTACTTTTGTCGTACAATTTCATGTTCTAGCATCAGACTCAAAAATAATGTTTCTGCTTTTTCGAGCAACTTTTGGGCAACTTTCGTCACAAAAAGCAACCTTTGATTGTTTTTTGAGCAACTTTTTGAGAAATAACAGGAAACTTTTTGGAAAACCTCGAGCAACTTGTAGAAAGCCCTAGGGGTAGCCAATCAGAATGCAGGACTCCCTTCATCTTACCCGCTCGCGGATGCAGCCATATAATAAAAAAATCTGCAACCTGGAAAACATCTGCAAGCGCATGGCGATAGAAACAACTGCGAATAATAAACATGAGAACTGGGTCTGGAAGGGTATTTCCCGGGATCTGGGGTATGACCAAAAAAAAAAACAAACAAAACACACATGCGGGATTCGGGTAGCGTTAACGACATTCGGGATTTGACTCCTACCCGGGAAGCGGGATTCGCCAAAATTTGGGCAAGGGATGCAGAATTGGGAAAGAAAACGATATTCGGGATAGCGGTGACAGAAGTTCGGCACGCGGGATTCTCGCGAAAAAGGGACGAGAATGCGGGATCAGCACCCTACCAATTTCTGTGTGTATTATGATCTATGGATTTATGACACTTGAAAGGCCGTATCAAGGAACTTCTTTCAAACTGTACTCTTTTAAGGGAATTGAATCCTTCAAGAAACAAAACGGAAATTGACGCAGAAGAACCGCTTACCGCCACAGAATTGCAAACGAGACTGTTAACGAATACATACTGATACCCGTGTGTTCTTTCCACTTGAGCTGGAGGTTCGTGCTTGGTTGTTAGTTACGAACCAAGGATTTTTTTTTCCATGTCGATGACTAAACGCCCAGGACATAATCTAACGGGGAAAGAAAGTGAGGACCATAACTTAAAGAAATGAGTGCGTACTTTATTCCCGGGGGGACTCCCATATAAAAGTGGCGGGGATGCTCGTCGGAAAATCTGTAATTTACACCCCAAAGCGAGACGACGAGCATTCCCATCACTTTTATATGGCAGACGCCCCCCTACCGGACTTTATTACTTGTAAAACGCGTGTTTCTAGTGATACATCTCCGAGAAAAGGACGCGCGTGGAAAGGAAACTTTTAATAAGCGCGCAGGCTGTACACCGCACTGGAAAAAGGCCCGCCATCACAGCGCGCAAAAAAAATGCATCTGAGGTACAGAAATAGCATTTAAAATAAAGGAACAGAAGTAAGATATTGCTCATGCACAAAACATGTTTTTCAACAAGGAAGTGAATTTTAAGGACTTTTCAAGACAGCTACTAAAATTCAAGACCTTTTCAAGATTTACGAACCACGGAAATTGTCCACCTACATCTGATGTTTACCGAACTGTGATGTAAATCTTTCTATGAACGGCCGGCTCGTAAAAACTAAAATCACTTTTGAAGTGACTCAGACTTCAGGGAGTTCAGAGACTCGTAGACATATGCGTGATTCAGGACGAGTTTTTATCAAAATGCGCATGTTCCGGTCGTCCCATATAAGGGAATCCAAGACAGTTTTGGATTCTGGATTCCACCTCGTGGATTCCGGATTCCTTGAGCAAAAAATTCCCGGATCCCCTTACGTTGGGCGATCTCGGGTAATCTCTTGGAATCGTGCTGACAAGACAGAGAACTGGCGAAATTTGGTATCGAAGCATTTCTTTATTTATTTTCAAATCTACATTGAAAAACAAGAACTCACTCAATCGCAACGCTCTCTTCCTTCAATTGACGCAAACACTCGTCCCAAAGTCTCCTTGAACAGCCTTGTAATGGACAAAGATAATATAAACAGCACTTTTTCGTTTCCCACTTAATAGTGCTGCTGTCTCATTCAGGTAACTCCCTTGCAGCACTTTTCCGGCGGCTCACTCAATACACCCAGCGATGTTTGTATGATCAGCCTGGATTGCCACCTGCAAACAAGAAAACTACCAAGTCCAACCAAGAACTCACCTATTCCTGTAATTTGAGAATGCCATTGACCAAAAAAGCCGATATTTCGCAACGTCACCGGTGGTTTGCCCGCGAAATGACGTCTGAGAAATGAGGGCAGAAATTCCATAGTGATGACGCGTCACCACCCAGATCTGGGTAGTGCTTCTGGCCCCAGTTGTTCAAAAGGTGAATAACGCTAGCCATCGGATAAATCACTATCCACTATCCCTAATACTTATCCACTGGATAGTGATTTATCCGGTGGATAGCGCTATCCAACTTTTGAACAACTGAGGCCTGATTAATTGGAGATTTGATTCACCAAATCAGAAGCACTACCTAGATCTGGGTGGTGACGCGTCGTTAGAATGGAACTTCCGCGCTCGTTTCTCAGACTCGGATCAGACATTAGGGACTTTAAGATCCAACGACGCGGACGGCAACCAGAACGTCCCTTAAAAAGTGAATTTGCGTTCTTTCAGCCTTTACAGCGATTATTCCTACCCACTTACTTTGTCAAATGTAGGCGGGCCCTCCTGAAGCTCAATTTCAAGAGACCATATTCAAGCACAGAAAGAAATAAAATTTCGACGTTGCTTGTTTACGTCCTCATTAAAACGCGAAATTAGGCATTTTCACGTAGAAGTCGTCCAAAAACAGGAAAGAAATGTACAAAAAAGCGTGATCCACGTGCAAAGCTGTTGTTTTGCTTATTAAACCTTTTGTTTTTTGACGTTCTCGTTGCCGTCCGCGTCGTTGGGTCTTAAAGTCCCAATTATTTCGCGGGAAAATCAAAGACTCGTACCCAGTTGAAAAGAGAAGAACATTGAGAGAAGATTGAGGCTATATAAAGGTGCGTCCCTTCCCATGAGTCCCCGCTCGCCTCAACCTAACCCCAATCTTCTCTCACCCCAAAAACACATAAATAGCGACGAAGTACGAGTCTGAAGAAACCAACCACCGGTGGCGTCGCAAAATGTCTGCTGTTTAATCAGACTAATACGGAGGCTAGTGTTTACCGCAGTGGCAGATTCAGATCTTTAATAGGCTGATTTAGCAACAGAACGGGAACGTCAGTTGACGACGGCGGGAGCAAATCAAACAACCGGCTTGACCAACGGCACAGCGGCAAATTGGGCACCGGAACTCGACTTTAGTCCTTACCGCGCGCTTTCCCGTCGTCAAATGACGTTCCCGTTCTGTTGCTAAATCATCCTATTAAAGTAAGATGGGGACCCGCTCACCCAAAGCCTAGGATAAGAGGGAGGGCCTGGCCTCAAAAATAATTTCTTCAGCCATATGAACGGGCTTCAGTTTGACCTAAAAATAAGGAGGGGGCATGGAGGCCCCTCCCCTAGTTCCGTTGTATTATGCTGTACAAGTTACGTTGACACCGTGATATGTCCAATTAAATGAAAGCTACTGGGCTGTACTTTCTAGTGGTACTTTCATTGTGCCGCACACGGTTGTTCAAATCCTTGAGTCTGCGGGTGAAATCTTCAAGTGTGACCATTCAAAGAAAGCCTCTTGGCAGGCTTTCTTGTGGTGCTTTAATTGTACCGTACAGTGTTGTTCTAATCTTTGAGTCTTTGGATGAAATGAAAGTTACTGAGCAGTACTTCCCTGTGGTACTGTTCATTATGCTGTACAAGGTAGTTTCTATCTTTGAATCTGTAGATAAAATCCTTTTGAGTCACCATTCGAAAAAACTACCGAGCAGTAATTTCCTATCATGCTGTACAGGGTGAATCTAACTTTAGAGTCTGTGGATGAAATCCTTTAATGTGACCATTTAAAGGAAACACCGACAATGATGGTCACGGGTATAGCACACACAAAAAGTCGACCTGCCGACGGACCGCTACGACACAAAACCCCATGTTGACCCTTGGTAACTTGTTGGGAACTACAACCACACTTAATCTCAAAAGAACACACAAGGGAGGTGGGTGGGTGGGTGGGATGGGGTTGGGGGAGGGGCTGTAACCATACAGAGCTACGAAGAGAACCGTGTCGAGCTGGGCCTCTTACGAGGTTCATCTGGGCTGGTTTAGAGGTTCGATGCAGTTTTTTAACGTAGCCAGACGCAAAAGCATATCTGTTACTAGGGACTTCTCTTAAGCTGCGCTAAAAAAGGACCAACAATCAGCATGCCAATGCCCTTGTACGATTTTTGCACTTATGCTTCCACTGTAGTGTACGCAAGCCTTGTGCAGGGCTACCGCGAGAATCAGCAACGCCGAAAGGTTCCTTTAGCATGAACTCTATCCCATCCCCGCCCGTGTGCTAACGTTACTGACCAAGGCTCAAGAACAGGGACATAACACTTACACGTTTGATCGTACCATTGTGAGGTCCGCAACTTTTCAAAGACCTATTCGGGATGAGGCAAAACAACATTCGAAAGTTTTTCACCCACACGTCTTTCGAAATAAAATACCAAGTCACGAAACAGTCACAAAGAACAAAACAAAGGGAAAACAGACCTGACAATACAACAACACACTAAAGAGCAAAAATAAGAATAGAGTAGACTAAGAGTAAGGTAGTGTATGATAGGTTACAGTGGAGAAGAGGTGAGATGAAGGGAGGAGAGGAGCGTAAAGGAAAGGGGAATAGGGTGGGGAAGATTGGTGGAGTAGAATAGAGTGTTTTCACTCACGTGGCCAACGTCTATGCAAATTTATTGGAACAAAAGAAAGCGTTTGCATAAGAAAAGAGTTCAACTCCCAGAGGATTGTTTTGGGACACCAACATGGCCGCCATTTCATTGTTTTGGGACATTAATATGGCCGCCGTGACGTCATGTGGAACCACTCTATAGAAAAGGATACAAAACACTATACAAAACAGACTTGGTGTTCGAGTAAACTACCCTATCCAATTTTGAAAATGTAAATTTGGTAGACGAATCTCGCCCTTACCTGTGACCTTGACACAAACTACCGCTTCAGTGCTTCAATAGAATTGCACTTTTCGGACCTCTTCACGGCCTATCTTCGTTTAACTTCTACGGCGCAAGCCAAATTTTCTTCACCCGCCTTGCTAATTATCAGACAATATTCTTCTTGGCTTCATTCTTCCTTAACTTCGCATTCACGAGATTTCTTGCATTAAACCCTTCATTTTAGTGCGAAGACTTGGCTTCTTCACTTTTCTTTCAATCAATCTTCACTTCCCCCCGATCTCACACGTTTTCGCTTCAATCTTCAATTCTCTTTTTTTTCTTGCCCTACTTCAAAATTAGGTCTTCTCAACCTTAACTTTCGATTCTTCGCACGATCCGTTATCTTCATTTTCTTCAAATTAATCTTCATTCTTTTTCTAACTTCGATTTATCTTCGTTCTTGCGCTACTTGCGTAATTTCGCGACCAAATGTGGTTCTTCGCTCTTTCTTTCAAATCTTCATATTTCGTTTTCTTCATGTTTCTGCCCTGTGGCAAAATAAATTCAAGTTAACATCGACAAACACGCCAAACGTTGATCTTTATTCCATTATAAAATTAAAATCAAATAAAACATTTGCATTAGCTAACATTGCCTGCCCCTCAGCAATTGAACAAAGTCGAACCTCTTAAAGAAACAATGAACTGTCCATAACACAGAGAAGTTCATATCAAGAGGGCCCGGAGAGTCCCCACGCAGGAACGGGGAGCATTGCGTAACACCGGCCCGAGCGGCTGCGAAGGAGATAAGCTGAGTTCAACAAAATCCATGCTAATATCTTTGCTTTCACATATCAACTAATCCAAAGTATCAGTAGATTAACGTGACAAGAACAAACAAATAAAGTTTTGATTTAGTAACTCGTTAGTTACTGTTCTTCTCAGCACAAACAAAAAGTAAAACACAAAACCAAAACTATTAAAAAAGTGCCGCACTTTAAAGACTCGATACGCAGGTGCTTGAATCTGTTATGAGTGCTTTCGTCAAACTCGAGTTTCTCCACTTACTGAGTGAATATCAGAATATAGTTCTCTATGCATAAATGTAAAGATGAAATATAGCATCTTTTACAAGTATATCTACTCTAATTTTGACCCGGCTAAATCGTTTCCAGTAACAAACTACTCAATCACAGTGTAACTTCAGGCACTGTACAGACTTTTTAAAAATAATCAATAAATTTTCATCTCAAGTGAAGTCGAGGATGTTTTAACTATCTGACTATATTACACCTGTTATAAGGCTAGTGCTGAAGTGATGGCCTACAGGGTTATGATACATGTTGTTCAAAAACTGCTGCAAAATTCGCCACAAGCATCAGTAGCGGCCTGCAAAAGGTTGAAACGATACATGTTAGAAAATAAAACAAGCAAACAAATAAATCACTTTAGATGATTACTATGGGGACACCACCGCGTAAAACAAATGTAATTTGAAAGTATGGCTAATGTTTCACACTCGGAAACAATAACTAAACTGTATACTTCAGGGCTCGAAATTAACGCTCGCAAACTCGCAAAATGCGAGTGATTTTGATAATCTGCGAGTAAGAAAAATATCCACTAGCAAACGATTGCGAGTTAGAATTATCCATGTCTCCCAAACAAAGGGAAATAATTTGCTTGTGGTCTCACCAGTTTGCCAGTGGGAAAAAATCTTACTAGCAAAACTTTGCAAGGGCACTAAAAAGATAACTTCGAGCCCTGTACTTGTCCGTCAATTACACTTGTAAAACTTGGACAGTTGAACCTGGTTAACATGGACACCAAGGAGACATGCCACAATGTCTGTATAATCCGGGTGTCCGTATTAAGCGGTTGGTCTGAAAAAATGTCACGGACACTTTTCATTGATAAGAAGACTAAAGCAGACGTTTTTACTGCAACTGTAGCAAGTTCATTCCAAAGAAACCTCACGATCATTTATTATAGTATCGTAATAAAATCACCTTTAATAAGTATCGTTCTTAAAACACGACAATGGCGTCTGACTTTACTTTGCACAACATCAGTCCTATTCAGGACTACGTTCACTCGGACGATCATACTCAGCCCACTTATGAAATGACTCCTGGGTTCAAACCTTTCACAGTTTTACTTTGTATTGTTGTAGTATTGCTTTTAGTTTGCGACTCAGCCAGCTGGGTACCCTGCGAGCAGAGGCTACTTTTCGCACGCCAGCTCATACCGCGAAAATGTAGCCTCTGCTCGCAGGGTACCAGCTGGGCTGAATATTTGACAGAACCTTTGAAAGGTGATTCGCTGTTTCTGTTAGGTTTTTACTGTTAAGAAGTTCGGTCATAGTGCGCGGATAAAATAAAGTGTCTGTAAAGTGGAGTAGATGATATATGAAAGTTTGTGACTCAGAACACGGGAATGGTCCGTTCTCCATATCAATCGAATTCCAGTAATTTTACAGAAAATATATGACCTTTTCATCAGGACAAACGAAACTGTCGATTCTAAACCGATGTCTGTAGAGCGAGGGTTCCACTGTATTCAACCAGGCCCGGTATTCAACTGCCTGAGGCGGCAGCTAGTGTTTTTTTTTTCTTTTCTAAAAATCTAAAATTGTTGATGATTTACAGAGGAACTCAGGAAAACTAAACTATCAATTATTTCGCTCACATCAGAAAGGAGAAAAATAAATTCAGAATAATATTATTATTGCTATATAATATCCACTTACGTGGGGAGTAGGATCTGGAGCGAGAACGATAACCATATCCACTGCCATATGAGTCACGATGTCGATCCTTGGCATAATACTCTTTATCACGACTGTAGTCATCATAGTAACTCTTGCGATAGTTTCGGTGCCTTAGAAGCAAAAGTCAAGAAATGAGCAACAGAGGAAGTTGTAAGGCCCGGTTCAAACGCCAAACTTTTCACGAGCCCAACCTAATACATTGAATTAAGTATATGAAAAGTTCGGCTTCTGAATCAATTAGGAACACCTGTTTCAATTTGGAACAGCTCAGCCGTTCTTTTCGCCTAGCCTGGCCGGGAATTTCGCCTTTGGAGTGACTTTGGAACGGCTTTGATTCAGACGCCCAACTTTTCATGTACCGAACCTAATGCATAAATTATTATAACGTATTTTGTTAGTAATTTGATTGAAATGAGCATTTTTCTCCGTTTGAATTTAGCTCGGCTGGAATTAAGATCGGCGTCTGAATCAATTCAGCCGGTTTAAACAATTTGGGTCGGCCTTAATTCGAATTAGGTTCGGCTCATGAAAAACTGGGCCTAAGTGAACGGGAATTTATTCCAGGAATCAGCAAGGAAAGAGGGCCCAAAATATTTAAACATATTTGTACAACATGCTAAGAAATTAATTTTCTTCTTTCACCTACCATGTAGCATGAAATTTTTGTGGGAGTTTATAATTTTTTTTTGGCAGATTGGCGATTCTTGGCATTTTGCAGGAACTAATTTTGTGATTAGGACAGATTGCTTTTTCTTATTGGGAATTAATTTTTGTGGTTTTCAGAAAGTCCCGAACAAAATAAGATAATCAGTGATAATATTTTCATTTCTATTGGTTAAACGTATGTGCAGTGGAAATACATATTATTTTTCAAACAATACTACAGTGTGCAAAGCTATGTTAAACCAGAAAAACAAATTACTTTTCTCTGTCATTCATTTACAATGACATCCATGGTGACGGATTGTTAGGATTATCAATTAGAAGTGATCGGAAATAAGAGAATGTTGTGTGAATTATTCCAAGACAAAATAATGTTTCCTGCCCTTTTTTCTTTTTTGCAGGAACTTATTTTAGCAGATCCTAGAAAAATCACAAAAATTAGAACCCGCAAAAATTTTGTGCCACAATGCAGTCTCTTTTTTTTCATAGATTTTCACCTCATCATGCTGATATCATTATCCCTGCCATTCTTTTCTGTATTATTACTGATTTTGACTTTATCTTGGTCCATAAAATCACAAAAAAGACCTGAGCCTCTTCCCAGCCAAGTTTACCCCACCCTTAGCTAAATATAAATAGAGGCTAGCAAGTGACACTTACTGTGTAGGTTTGCCCATATAGACCCCAGGAGTTGGTGTGTGAGCCCGTTTGGTGATGGAGTAATCCACTCGTATACGACGACCATCAATTTCTAAACCATTAGTACTTGCTTTAGCCTAAAAGAAAATATTAATAAATGTTAATACTCCCATCAATATTTACATATTTATTTCTTGTTAAATTAAGGAGGCTTAAGAGGTAAAGGTCAAAGGTAAAGCAACCATATTTTACATCCATAACTCATGACAGTAATTCAACTGATAAACTTGAGATCGATGGTGTGCTCATTTTACCCCACCCTCCATCAATGCTCCATTTTAAGGGTATTTAATGCAGTTAAAGCCACAGAGAAAGGAGAGAAGTTCAAACAAGGATATAACATCACCAAGAATTGAACTCGGGACCTCGCGTACTGAAGGCCACCATCTCGGAAATGACTAATAATTTTTTACCCAATTTGTATTCATGTACAGCCTTAAAGTAAAGGATTCTTTTCATTCCTACAGTGATGTGCACAATATATAAAATACACTTGCAAGGCAATTACCAACCTCTCTAGCATCTTCAACTGCTTCATAATACACAAATCCAAATCCTCTTGAGCGACCACTCTACAAGATTCAACATATTACAAACAAAACAATGGATCAACTTCCACCACTGTCCTTAATCACACCTTTAGAAATACTTATTCATTAACCATTATCACACATAAATGTACAGTCATCAGAGTCATTCTTTATGAGTCACTGAAGATAACTGAATTCTGGCCAGGGTTCTCAATAAGAGCCGGCTGGCAAAATTTGCCGGCTATTTCACATCAACTCAGCGCCTACTTTTCTTTGGAAATTACTGACAAAAAAGCTAAAGTTTAATGATGTCTGTGTTCTTTTCAAACACTAATTTTTGCGCCAGAATGCTGGAAATTCACTTTAAGAAGCCCTAACTTCAAAATTTATTGTAACTCCTTCTTTCGGCATTTGCAAGTCGCGCCGTGAGTTTTTTCCTTCTCCGCCCACTCCAAGGCTTTTGCCGACTACTAAAGACCTCATTGAAAACTTTGTAATGGCAGTGACAAAACTCCAGGTGTCGTCTTCAGGGAGTTATAATATATCATGGGCTGGGTGGGTTACAGTGAGCTCATGAATGGACTGATAGTGGCTGCCCTTGTTGCCCATTTTGCTGACATCCAAGCTTAGTGTTAACATGAAAAACATGTCTGTTGCCCTCTAATCCAGGACACTTCATTCATTCATTATAGGTGTTCATTAAAAGAGAACTAGTTAATTGAAATGTTTTTGTTTGTGATTTATAGTAAATGTAGGTAAATTCATCTATATCAATATATTTCAGCCTTATAATGGATTATAACGAATCACTGATATATCACCAGCAAAATAAATTTCTTACCTGACGATCATACACTATTTGGATTGATTCGACGCCACCATACTTCTCAAAGTATTGTCTTAAATCTCTTTCAGTGGTGTACAGACTTAATCCAAAAATTCCCAAGCAATTACTACTTTCAGGGTTGTCCTGCAGGTAGAAAAAATATCACAATGAAAGTTATATTTACATCAACGCAAAAAAATTGAAGAAAGCTACAACAAGACAGGACAACCAAGCATTACCCTGCTTCCAACATGCCGTTTTCTGGAGGAAAGTGGAGACACACTGCGGGATCTATGGAGATAAAAAAAAAAACATTGACATGTCTTGTTGAGTAGACGTTAAACTGAAAAACCTTGACAGCAATGCAGTGAAACGTTCCCTGTTATTACGGTCACCAATGGGCCAAAAAAATTTGGCCATATTAACAGGTGACCGTATTAATGAGGATTTTTTTTTTACAAGAAAATGTACGGCCGTTTTGCTGATGCTGATCACTCTTAGGGCTTAAAGGGCTAACACATGACCTCCCAGACAATAGCAGAAGCTCTATTCACTAGGCTTCATGGATAATGAAAATCACTCATTAACCAATACATTGTAGTTCATATGTACATGGCCTGAATATCTGCTGGGATGAACAACTGTATGGTGATAAACAGACAAAACATTTCTTAAGCAATAACTTATGGGGGATGTGAACTGACTCAGAAAAAAAGTCTTCTTTCTCTTTCTGAAATTGGATGAAGTCCCAAAGAACGCCCCACAACTTGAGCACTTTAGAATTATCAACAATTTGGAAAGAATGCCAAAATTTCACTACCATTGATATGGTTGTTGCATTAACTCCCTACCATTACAACTATTAATAAACTGAATTTTTTTTATAGCTACCTTCTATGTCTGTAGTGATATGGACTACGAGACCGAGATCGGGATCGTGAGTAAGATCTTTTCTTTTTCCTAGAACGGGAACGTGACCTACTACGAGATGGGGAACGATGCTTGCGTGAACGGCTCCGACTTCTTGACCTTGATCTGCCCCTTGAGCCTGACCGCGAGCGAGAACGGGATCGTGAATGGGATCTTGAGCGAGATCTAGAATGTGACCTGGAACGGGACTTTGAACGAGACCGTGAGCGGGAAGCTGATCTTGACCCTGCACCATTGTATTCTTCACCTTGGTCATTGTCATCTCTGTCACTCACTTCCTGTAAATTGCGAATAAGATAATAATTAGTGATTGCTATGCAAGCATCAGTCAACTCATGACAATGATTTGCATGGAGTGCGAATGCAATATATTGGAATTTGTTGCCCGGCAAAATTACTTTGAGAACAAAACTAACATTACAACTAAATATGGCCGAACATCTGGAAACTTAAATATTCATCATTGGCACTACATAATAATATGGAAATTCGATTTGCTTCTATCACTGGTGGACAGCAAAAACTATACAGTTGTTTAAATATAGCAACAAAATAGAAAAGTAGAGTGAAACCCCACCTTATGGCCACCTCGTTATTACGGTCACTTTCTTTTGGCTGCCCAGCAAAACAGCCATAGATTTTCTTGTTAAAAAACGCTCGTTAATATGGTCACTCGTTAATACGGCCAAATTTTTTTGGCCCATTGGTGACCATATTAACTGGGTTCCACTGTACATACTTTACTGAAGCTTTTAGGTCACAGCTCTGGAGCTGACTTGGGTAAAACTTTACAAATGAATACAAATAAGAAATCAAAACCTAGCTTTCAGCCATGTGCAAGCGAAATTTATCCAGAGCATGTACTAAGGAATCTTGTATTCTGTTTTAAGCCTACCTTAGATTATTAGTATTTAGTATTTTACTGATAAGTTGTAATCTGGAACTTGATTAAAGTGACAAGCTAAAGTTAACTTGACATCAGTTCAGCTAAATTAAAGGTATGATCTGAAGTACTTTATTAATGAAGTTCCTCTCATTCAACAACTTACTCCTTAAAATATAAATCGGAAATACTAAGAGGAACCAAAGATCCCCTCATTCGATTGTTTTTTCAAAATGAATAAGCTAATAAGATTGCAAAGCGTGCTTTTAACGAATTGAACAACGGAAGAGTAGTATTATTTACCGTTTTAGGCTATTAAAAGAGCAGTATATTTTTCCTACCTTTTCCTCAGAAGCATCCCTGTCGTCAGCATCGCTCATTTTGGCAAAATAATACAAAAAACACGAGGTTCGTTGTTATTTTCACTGCGAGGATAATTGCTTCACTAACTCAGCGAAAAAGCAGATGGCGGGCAATGAAACAAAGCTATCCAGTCATGCTTTGCGATCGTTTGTACGAAGATTTCCGAATGACGATCGGACTTTCACGGCATATGTCACGGTGGATTTTTTCAGACTTTCTTTTTTAATTTTATACAGAATAGCGCGATATTTAAAAAAGAAACAAGAAAAAACTTATTCCATTTCTCAGCTATTTAGCCTTTAATTTACTTTTCATAAACACATGTTTTTCAAAACTAAGAAAAGCAAAACACTTCAAAATTTCGCAGGACAGAAAAAACCGAACCCCAGGACCTTTTTGCATACTCGGGTAATCGGCACCTCGCCCGCGTTACGGGCTGCACCTCGCCAAAATGGTGGAGGCTTCAGAAGCGTCCATCGATTTGGCCTCATTGTTGAGGGCAAATAAAGTGGAGGCGCTTCATACTACTGCCCTCTGTGGTCTTGTTAGATTTCTTGTATGGACAAGAGTTTCTGAAGAAGGTTCCTCCTGGATTATTAAGTAAGTCTTTCTTTTTTCTAATAATCTTGCCATACTTAGATAATTATCTGTTGTTGGGACGTCCCATTTTAAAATTAATCCGACACCTCTCTATGGATGAGCAGATTCCTAACCATCAAGTATGGGCAAATGGCCGATTCCGTCAAGTTTATCGTGGAAAAATAACCGATTCCTATTAGTCGACAGTGGGAAAACAAGTCTACCTCGCCACTTGAACGCTTTAAAGAATGACAGGGCGTGGATGGCTGAAACTGAACACATGCAGTTTAATAGTTCGTGGATTGTTACAGACTCTTAGCGGATGCTAAGCTTAAATTTGGCACGAACAAAATATTTTTCTAAGAGATAACATTTATTAGGTTAAATGTGAGATTTCGATCGTTGCCATGGCAACGTGGTTGAAAACATTAATATTTTGAATTTATGAGGTTTGTACAAAATTTAGGCAATAGATTTGCTTAAGAAATTGCAAACAGCTAACAACTGATAACCCTCAAACAACTTAACTTGAAACTTGTGGTCTTGGTAGGTCTATGCCATTTTAGTAAAATCTAACTAGTGGTCTATCATCAATGCTGCATTCTGATTGGTTGAGCTGCTACTAGGCTATATGTTATAGCCTACTAGTAGCGCAAAGCGCTGGCTTTTTGGCGGCAAAAAAGGATTAAAGTCTAACTTTAACTTGCTAAAGTTGTTTTGTCTCGATATTTTTTGACCAACTAGTTGGATTTTACTAAAACAATTATTCCTCTTGCCCTCATGGCCTCTGAGTCAATAGCCCTTTCGGCCTTCAGCCTCATGGGCTATTGACTCAGAGCCCATTCGGGCTCGAGGAATAATTGTTAAATATATGTGAGTTAAGTTTGTTCTTCTCTCACTAGGATAAGTTTCTGTGGGTACTCCAGTCTACCCCTCTCCTAAAAAACCAAAACTTCCAAATTTCATTGATCTGGAAAGTACTAGACTACGAGTAGTCCCCCATTTTTCCTCAGGGATAGTAGGGCGAGCGAAACACGAGCGCACATGAGGTGATTTTCACGCGCGCTCGCGTTTCGCTCGCCCTACTATCCCTGAGGAAAAATGGGGGACTACTCGTAGTCTAGGAAAGTACGGACACATTTCAACAAGTTCTTAAGAACTCCTAAGAGCTTTCAGGGTAAACAAATTTTTAAAAAATACTATTACACTGTCCCATGCACATTTTTTTTGTGTGTTTTCTGGTTCATGCTTGTTTCTCATCCCTTTGGAGTGTTCTGCTTCAGGAAGAACCATACGTTACAGCGAAACCCTCAGACATACAGGGCCACCCCTTGTAGATTTTGTGAGCTTTTCCTAGACAATCAAATGACTGCACCTGACGTTTGAACAATAGCTGTTCATTTATCCCTTGGGCATATTTTGAGACAAGTTTAGTGATGATCAGTTACTATGGTTACAAAATATAGATGAAGCCTTGAGCAACATGTAAAATGAGGTGTTTAAATGCCTTGTACATTTGTGTGGGGAAATGTAATGTGCTTTTGTTTTGTTTTGACTTTTAGTGCATCTGATGGAGTTGATGTGTGGCACTTACAACTGGACAAAGCACAACTCGATTCCCATGTAAGATAACTCTGAATAATAAAACTGGTTTTGTACATACAGTCAAACTTCTATATGGCCACTTCCTACGATAAAGCAACCAGCTATTTTAAAGGAGTTGTGTCATGAAATTCAGCCAAATCGGGTTATTGCAAAATGCCTATTGACTTAAAAGAAACATAAAAATAACCGCTTTAAAATACAGTAAAGGAAGGTTAAAATAACACAACAGATACAATAGAAGCCATGGATGGGCAAAACTGAAGAAGACTGAAACCAATTGAAATTTAGGGTTTTTGAAAACTGTTCAGCCTAACAGTTTTTCAAAGAGTATTTCTGCTGTTTGCAGCTTCCAAAATAATGCTTAGGGGACATATTTGTTTGTCTCTAATTATCTCTGATTTTGTCATTATTTTATATGTAATTTCTTTGCCTACTTTAAGTTCCATAGCGATTGAGGGCGAGTAATATTGGCAAAATAAAACCAAAAGAACTGGACTTCCAATATGACACAGGCCCTTTTATAGCACTAAAATTTTCCAGTCAAAGCCTTTTGATATTATAGAATCACTTGGAAATGACCACTTTTTGTGGTGACTGTGAAATTGCTTTAACGGCTAAAACTAACATAATCTTCAAATGAATAAGACAATTAAGTCTTATTACATGGCTGAATCCCCGAGCAGGCAAGATGAAGTGTATCCTGCATTCTGATTGGCTACCAGAGAAGGCAAGCCACCTTGGATTTCCTGTGTTGGTCCTGCAAGAAAAAGTTTGGATTTTGGCCATGATCCTTAATTATTGACCAATATTATAAGCTTGTTCAGTCATGGCTGAATATTGGCCTCATTCTTTTGTGCATTTTTCATGGCAGTTGTTTTTCCAAGAGAAATTGAAAACAATGCTTATGCAAATTTTTGGAGGAAAACTAAGAGTTTTTGAGAAAAGCTTATTGCACGCATAAAATATGTGCTTTTATCAAATCTTGCAGAGAGAACTGGCTGCAGTTGATGGATATGACGCTTACTTTACAAGATTCAGGTGAGCATGACACAAAACCATACAACTCAAACAAATCATTTTTTCTCAAAAACATCAAAGTTTTCCTTTTTTGAATTTTCCTTATTCTGTTTCCAAGTGCTTCCAAATATGCTATCCCTTAAAGGGTTTGGTTTCCCATTTCCTGCAGACTAACACATTTTCAGAAAGTGAAAAAAAAAAAGGAAATGTATATGTAATATTCCTTTATTGTTTCAAGAACACAGAATATCCTTTCCTCTTTGAAGATCACTAGCAATGGCATTTTTTTATAAGGCCTTTTAAGGGGCATTTCTGATTATAGGTTAATAGCAAAATAAACATGTTTACTGTTTGGCCTATTACTGGACAAAAAACTGTTGAAATTAGACAGACCACAGTGCACTGGTGTAGGGTTAAGTTTGTTGTCATGTTACAGGTCAAAGTTAAATTCAGGGTAAAATGTTTTTTCTCTATTTCCTTTGTCTCCCAGCCCTAGTTATGAAAACTACAGACTTGGCAACCCCCAAAAGGCAAAAAAATGTCAGATTGTGAGCCTAGAGCTGGGGAAAGTAATAAGAAATGGGTAAAAAGTCGTGAGATGTCCCAAATTTCGTAGTAGAAACTTTCAGTGGGGAATGTATGGGTATTGGAAGTCACTTTAAAGCTGCAGCAATAAACATTCCGATCAATTTTACTATTTTAATTCAGGTTTTTTTATTTCTATGTTTTGTTGGAGATCATCTTAAAACAAGAGAAACAGTAAGCCTGCACATAATTTTGGTGGCAGGGACAAATTGTGGTAGGCTAAAATAGTGTAATCAAGTGCGACCGCAAAGCGTCTTCTTTGTAGAGCTGACTATCTATTGTTAGTATATACACACTCAGTGATCATGGTAATTCAAGCAATCTAATTGGTTAGCTATCTCGGACTATGACGTTATATTCACCACGCTAGGCGGTGAATATGAAGCAGAACAAAATCGCTGTCGTGAACTGTCGTGTTTTTAGTCCGGTTGCTTAGTGCAAAATTTTGGTGAGATCTATACAGAGCGGACAAAAGCACCAAACTTTGCATGGTTGTAGCTTAGGGTATGTTAGTCAATATTAGGATCGGTGCCCACAGCTACCTCTTCAGGATTTGCAGCAACCGCTCGCTGAAGTTCTCCAACAACCTTCCATGATAGGTGCCCTGTGCTGAAAATTGCAATCACTTGTTTTTTGCCATTTTTTGATGAAAATCACATAAAAAGGGAAGTAGATGAAAAAAGAAGCTGTATTAATACTATTATTATTGAAACCAACGACTAAAACAAGTCAACTTAATGATATAGCAATTATGATGTACCACGGTGGGTGTCCTGTGCTAAAAAATATCAATTCCTTTTTTTTGTCCATTATTTTGATGAAAATCACATGAAAGACATGAAAATAAAAAAGAAATTGTCTTTTTATTGAAACCAATGAAAAAAACATGCCAACTAAATGGAAATTCCAAGGAAGATGTTTTCAGACGCGTACTAAGTCCCAAATAGCCTTTCAAGTTGGCGGCTGTGTCTTTTCATGGACTGTAAGTATCTACTAGAATAAATTGCCGTTTTTTTAGGGGAAATTGTGTACAATTTGAATCACGACAGGTTTAAGGGAATTTTAAGTTCTTCTTGGTGATAAATTTGTTATCGAAAGCCACATTTTCTCTTCACATTTTGTGCCGATTATGAATGACTACACTGAGTTTATTTTCGTACTGGTTAAAATTAATAATAGTAAAAATGGCTTCTTTCTATAGCGCTCATATCCTGAGCACATGGTGTTTAACAATGTTAAAGACGGAAAAAAAATTATATCTCGAGCATGAAATAAGATATATTAAAATCTATTTGCAATTCACAAAGAACAAGAGAAGGAAACAAGAATTCATCTGTTTTAAAATTATTTTGCCATTAAAGTTTATATATAATGATAATAAGTCATGCAAAAAACTAAATATACATTCTATAAGTATAGATATGTGATCTGCAGATATTTAAGACGTTTTACAAAAGTATTGACTTACTCTCTAAAAATTGCGTAAAAAGATATGTTCTCAGTCCTTTCTTTTAACTGGCTAAAGATGGTGACTTGTGAAAATCTAGCTAATGGTAGTGAGTTCCACAGTTTAGGGAGGCACACTGAAAAAGTCTTTTCCCCGTGAGTTTTCGAGGTTGTTCTAAGAGTTGCTGAGATGCGGACCACAAGTTCTCGGAAGGCCTTCGATAACTGTCCGCTAGATAGCTAGGTGGAAGGTTATTAAGTGATTTGAAAACTGACAAAATAAGTTTAAAAACAACATGATAACTAACAGGAAGCCAGTGAAGGTCAAATAAATGATGTGTTCGAAAAGTTTACGAGTCCGAGTAACGATCCTGGGGGCAGTGTTCTGAACATATTATTAAAAGTTCCTTCAAGTGCATTTTCCTACAACCATAGAGCAAAGAATTGCAATCAATAGTCTGTTTTAGATGTAATAAAAGCATGCACTGCAATTTCGCTAGACTCCTGTATGAGACACTTTCTTATCTTTGATAAATTCCTGAGTTGGTGAAATGATAACAGGGGCGGATCCAGGATTTTTTTTAGGAGGGGGTGCACTCGTCTCTTGCTCTACTTCAACACCAATAAACCACATAGTATTTTTTTTTTGGAGAATACCAGTTGTATTAGACAACCGCAGGTCATCTCAGGGGGGGGTGCGCACCCCCTGCACCCTCCCCCTGGATCCGCCCCTGGATAATCTGCAAAAGAATGCTGAGACGTGTGCGTCAAACAGCAAGTTGTCATCAAATACTACTCCCAGGCTTTGTTGGTGGTGGTTCTTAGCCTTGTATTACCCATAATGATGTCGCTAAAGGGTGGACGAGTACGGTACATCGACAAGATAAGCATGATTTCAGTCTTATCATGATTGAGTTTAAACTCGTTTCTACACGCCAAGATGGAAATCAGTTTGGATCGTTGTCATATTTACCTAGGGTGAGAATCGAAAAGAGAGGATCTGAGAAACCCATTAATTTAATGGAACAATTATTTATAGAACGCTTCTTGACAATTTACTAGAATTCAAGAAAGAGGACTGTGCCGTCTTGTTGCAATTAAGTTTCATATTGAAATCACTACAGTAGTAAACACGTTACTGAAGTGCAAAGCGGCATCAATCCTGTCACCTTACGTCCAAGTTAGAAAAAGCAAACTAGAAAAGAGAAAAAAGCATGTTGAAGCAGATCAGAAACAGCCAGTTGGAGATTGTGGCACCAAACGAGCTTGTAAGACTGACACTATAGCGGGACTGCAAAGTGTGTGCCTCTGTTTGTAACGAATACAGCTCAATATGAAGTTCGGCAACTATAAAGAAATGTGTATCATTCTCCACTGCATTTGCTCTGTACTCAGTGAGTTCAACAAATGCTCTTGATTTAATTTCTCGTCTTCCTCGACCTTCCAAGCTGCTCCACTTTTCTTCTTGCGTTCCTCTGACATGTATGCCTATTTTGCACTTCAGCCTTTTTAGTACATTTTCAAGGAGCATTCTATAAATTAATGCTTGTACCGTTAAACCTTCTTTTGTTGATTCTTGGCAAATATAACAACGATCCTAGTTAATATCCATCCTGGTGTGTAGAAAACATCTCAGCTTCAGAAACCTTTAACTAACCAGTAAGTTAATAAACTCAGTATAGTCATTCATAATCGGGACAAAATATGAAGCGAAAATGTAGCTTTCGATAACACATTTATCACCAAGAAGAGCTGAAAACTTCACTTAAACCTGTCGTGATTCAAATTGTGCACAATTTCCCCTAAAAAAACGGCAATTTATTCTAGGAGATACTTACAGTCCATGAAAAGACACCTTCAAGCAGCCATCTTGAAAGGTTAGTTGGGACTGAGTACACGTCTGAAAACATCTTCCTTGGATTTTCCATTTAGTTGACTTGTTTTTGTCATTGGTTTCAATAATAATACAATTTCTTTTTTTTATTTTCTTGTCTTTCATGTGATTTTCATCAAAATAATGGCCAAAATCAAGGAATTGATATTTTAGCACAGGATACCCACCATGGTATATCATAATTGCTATATCAGTAAGTTGACTTGTTTTAGTCATTGGTTTCAATAATAATAGCACAGGCCACCCATCATGGAAGGTTGTTGAAGAACTTCAGCGAGCGGTTGCTGCAAATCCTGAAGAGGTAGCTGTGGGCACCGATCCTAATATTGACTAACATGCCCTAAGCTACAACCATGGAAAGTTTGGTGCTTTTGTCCACTCTGTATAGATCTGAGCCTTTAGCCACCTGACTATTTGCCAAAGTTTCATAGTAAAGCCTTTTTGAAAATACACGAATATCCAAGTGCTGATGACTTTGAAGGCAATAAAGGACTTCATGGTGTTTAAACAGCGTGATTTATTGTGAAGTGGTTTACTGTAGCTGACATTTTGTGCGCTCGAAGCTTTGTTTACCACTACAGAGGAAAACGAGGTCGCTTTGTCACTGTTTTGTGATTTCGGGATTTTCCCGCAAGACCAATTTTGCCTATAAATAGAAGTTAATTAATGGAGAAAAGAGGAAGGCAAATATTTTCGAAAATTGTACGTGCCTGCAAGTTAACAAGGCAAAGAACTTTGGAGATAAACAATGCTCACCTTGATCGTTGCCGTTGACAGCATTTGCAAGAAGCCACAAAGAAAACTTTCTCATTCACGGTGAGTTGACAGAAACTAATAAAGCTCTACTTTTCTTCTCAGAATTGGGTAGTAATTTAAATTTTCCGCGTTTTCTTTTAAACCGTTGGTGCTAAAACTTACAAAACTCGATACAAAAAGATTAAAACTATCATTTGCCATGTTTGAAGATACTGTAAAGATCTAACTTTTGCGCATCCACTGTTTACGGCTTCGTGTTCACGCATGAATTCACCCGTCAATCAAACTAATCGTTTTTTAATGGTTTCCTTTCTGATTCTGTTGAGATCACTTGGTGTGAATATACTAAAACAATTATTCACCTCAGGCTCAGTTAATATTGTTGAATAATCCCCGAGACGAAGTCGAGGGGATTATTCAACAATATTAACTTCGCCTTCGGCGAATAATTGTTAAATATCTAACTTGGAAAACTCCTAAATTTTTTGGAGTTTGACTTTAAGAGAAAATATGAGAATCAGTCGCCAACACAGGAGAGCATGATATAGGTTTTGAAATTGTGAGACTCACGACAGAGTCATGAGACTTGGCAAGTCTGAAACTAGGGCTAGTAGACAAAGGAAATTGAGAATCAACCTGGGTTAAAAAAATTTCAACCTGAATTTAATTTTGACACGTAACACATATGCATGCAACAAAGGATATCCTCAAAACCACTGAATTTAATTTTCAACAGGTCGGAATTTGAAAGTGGCCGCATATCTGTAGCACAGATAGAAAATGAAATTGCCATAACAGTTGGTACAGGAATTCCATCTCTCTGTTATGACCTCTACAAAGCAAAAGCAAGTGGAAGGAAAACAGAACTGCAGACAATTCTTTTCAGACTGGCTGACAGAGTACAACTTACTGAACAGTTGAAAGGTATTTATAACATGTGGTGGAAATGTTGAAGGTACTAAAAATTAATCAATAATAGTAAGGCTACAAAACGTAGGAAATTCTGAATCAAATCAGGTTGAATACTCAGGTGTTTTTGAAGCAAGTAATGAATTCAAAATTTAATTAATTAATTTCAAATATTACAGTCAACTCCATTAACCAACATCTCCGATCACCCCCCAAAAATATATAAAAATCAAATTTGCAGTTTAAATTCACGCAACTCAGCCTAAAAGCTGCTCTAGGATAGGGGGTGGGAGATTTGGGGGGAATTCAGCTGTACTGGATAGGCCAAAGGCACAACCCCACCCCAAAATTCCTAACCCCCCCCCCCCCGAGACTGATGCCCATTTACATCATTGTGAAATGATGGTTTTTCTGTTTTGCTGTGAACTGTTTAATAGATATTCCACCAAAGAAGACCAGCCAGGCTCCTCCAGTGAAAAGAAAACTAGAGTACAGTCTTATCGATCCAGGCAGTAGAAAGTAAGATTTTACCTTTTTTTGCTCCAGCATAGTTGATATCTTCAACAGTTGATGCTTCTATCAGCAGCTCTCCCAGGGATTCACTCCCCGGACCCCTGGGGATTTGTTCAATTTATTTAAATACCTTAGCCTGCGTACCAGGCGTTTCCCATCGAGTAACTGCGCAAAAGTTAGAGCGGGAGCAAAAAAAAGAGACATTCCTATTTTGTTTTGTTCTTGTCCCAACTTTCTCGACAAACTGGCGCGGAAACGCTTTCTAATTTCTACGCTGGCTAGAAATACTTGGGCCAAAAAGCTATGACAAATCTTTATCCTCAATTGGGCAACAACAGTAGCCTGCGTAGCAAGCGTTGAGGCCTTCCAAGGGGTAAAAGCGACATGCGACACGGCCCTGAAAACTGGCGACATGGGAATTTTTAAAAAGCGAGAAGTGACATGCCTACGCTGCTAAAATGCGACAGCGACATACTAAACAGTGAAAAACGACGGTGACGTTGGAAAGTTGTGCATTTTATCAATAAAAGTGACTCAGACTACAGGAAATTGCATTTCTGAGGGTTCAGATTTTCCAAATTTTCCCGCAGGAGCCTACCCTTAAAGAACAAGAAGAAGCGTTCATCCTTCGCCGCTCACAAAGTTTTGCCAACTGACCACCATGAAAATCCTGTTATAGCCCTGTTGCGAAACAGTTTCTCGCAAAACAAAAATTACTGGTACAGTTATGTACACTTCAAAAAACGACAGCGACATTTGCAGCTGTAGATTAGGCGACAACGGTCTCCTAAAGCAAGCGACATTGCGACACAGCTACCCCCCTTGGAAGGCCTCAGCGTTTCCGTGCTGTTTCGGAGCAAAGAAAGACCGAGGAACGAGATTCTCGGTTTTGGCCGCGCGAGAAATGAAACGAGAGCCAAAAAATGAATCGCTTACTCGCGCCATTTTTCGCGCGGTCTTTGCTCCGAAACAGCACGGAAACGCTTGCTACGCAGGCTACAACAATAGGGAATGAGTGTATCCTTGATAGACCAATCTACACAGAATTGAAGTTTTCGGAATCGTGTCGTCATTTTTCATTTTTTTGGCGGCAATTATTTATTTCCAGTGCTTGCGTACTGGAAGATGTATTGAACACGGGATCAGACGTATCGATCTGTTGCGTCTACTTGAGTCGCGCTTCGTTCTGTAGAAAGATGTCAACTCCAGCTCATTTTCTCTCCTTGTGCATCTAGGCTTAATGACAAAGACTCAGCCTCTGAAGGATCAAGAAAAAGAGACAAACGATCAGAAATGTGAGGAACAACTTTCTTAACCTGCGTATATGTAGCTGGCGGTTTTTCGTGTGTGATTTTCAGTTTTGGGACAGGGTATATAAATCAGAGCGTTTGGGTCTAGAATAGGGTATGATTTTTCAGGAAACTGATCAGTTGGTTGAAGATTTTATCTAGACTGGGGAAACAGCTACTCTAGGATAGGGGGATTTGGGGAGTTTACTCTAGTATAGGGTAGCAAAACTCAGCTGAACTAGCTCTGGTATAGGTTAAGGGTTCCAGGGTCCCAGCGGCACATCCCCACCCAGAAATTCCTAAAGTGCCCCCTCCGGGGGTTCGGCCCCGCGCGAGGGCAAACGAGTAAACGATGGGGGATGGGGAAGGGTCCCTTACCCTCTCTCCCCAACCCCCCTCCCTTTTCCCTTTCTCGCTATCCCCAACCCCTTTCGACGCCTGCTGCGCAGGCTAAAAGACCGCCTGCATTCAACCCCTTGAGACTTTCGAAACGCTGGCGGTTTTTCTCCCTGGGGACGTCAGCAAGGACGACGACAACGGCAGCGACAACTTCACCCAAAAGTGAGATTCGCGCTGTTCCAAATTTCGTCGCTCTTATTCAAACCCTTCTAGTGTCAGGTTTTATACCCAAGCCTGACATTTTACTCATAACATTTTTCAATCCAATATAGTCACACACCAAGTTTAGAAGGAACTTACAATAGGCCAGTTTTCTAATAATCAGGCGATACAGACACCATCCAGTTATCTTATACCAAGCCATACAGAATGGAAGTTCTCGATTTTATAAATTATTTCCAATTTATTTTTGCGTGTACTGAGCTGAACAATAAAACAGCTCATAGAACTCATAATAACACGGTTTTCTGGTTTATTCCGCTTCAATCTACTCACAAAACTCTCGCCAAACTCGATGAAAAAACCTCGAAGGAAAAGACGCTCTCACTGTTCTCTTTTTTCGTCTCGTAGAGTCCTAGCTTACTCAGCTCGCACGTGCTCATTACCTTATTTGGTAGCCCTACCCCTAATTTGGTAGTGCTGCTCAACGTCACAAAACTGTGAGGGGTAGGGTTGGTAAATCTCTCGTACAGTACTCTATATTTCAAATATACAGGCGAATATCCGAGAAAGCTTACCGAACACCTGTCAACTCCAGCTCTTTTTGTCTCCTGGTGCATCTAGGCTTGATGACGAAGAGTCAGCCCTTAAAAGACCAAGAAAGAGAGAGAGACGACCAGAAAGGTTAGAAACAAATTTTACGACATGACTGTTGAAGGAAGAGGAAATTGTCTCCTTCCAGAGACCTTCTTAGGGAATCTCGTTACTTAGCACGCTCTTAAAGCTGTTCACATTATATAGAGTTTACTGCTCAAACTAGATAACAATTATTCGCTGAAGTGAAGGTGGCTAGTGGTTGATATTTGGCTCAAGATTAAACTGCCAGTTTCTTAAGGTAGGGTGCCGATATTAATGCCTCTAAACACCGTAATTTTTAGGGAGTTATTATAACTCCAAAAATGGAGTAAAAATTTTAGGTACAGGATAACCCCTTTTTTGGGGTTATTTTAACTCCTAATTTAACTCCGAATTTGGGGTCATTTTTACTCCTGAAAAAGAGTTCTTTTTACTCCCAGTCTTGGAGTTAAAATTACTCCGAAATGGGGTTACTTTTACTCCTTACAGGGGTTGTTTTTACTCTTTTTGGAGTTAATTTAACTCTGAAAGTGGAGTAAAAATTTTAGGTACAGGATAACTCCTTTTTTGGGGTTATTTTAACTCCTCAATATCTGGGGTCACTTTTGCTCCTGAAAAAGAGTTCTTTAAACTCCTTTTTGGAGTTAAAATAACTCCACGAAAAATAACTCCACTGTAAGGAGTTAAATTAGCCCCACTAGAGGAGTTATTATAACTCCCTGAAAATTACAGTGAACGTCAACTAAAACCCATCTCTTCAAAGATCGAAGCGTACCTTTAAAAGTTCTTTTACCTGTTTTACCTTATTTTTTTATTATATGTTTAATTAACCTGATGTAAATAAAATTGGTAAATAAAATGCTGGCGGGAAAGGCGAAACGAAGATAGTGCGACCACGTAAGAGAGAATGTATGGATGTTGCTAAAATTGGGTCTGATAATTATGTAATTAGTTACTCTCATAGAACTGATTGTGAATAGATTTTGTTCTTTTAATGTTAACATATCCCCACTGCCTACTCATTACCTCACCGCGTACTATTTAGTTATGGGAAAAGTCTGCGACTGCTGAGGCAATAAGCACGCAACGAGGATAACACTGAAGTTTGTCAACCGCCAACAGGGGAGGTGGACGGGTCGCGAAAATTGACCATGGTCCCGGAGTACCGATCATTAAAATGACCACGTTTTGGGCAGCGCGGCCAAATTTATAGTCGGGGGCGCAAAGCATCACAACCGCTACAAGCATGCGTGATTTCGAGGGATTGCTCACAAAATTGCAATCTCGACCCAGAGCTCTTCTGCGCATGTAAAGGAGAGAGATCAAGAGAGAGTACGCGTGCATTTCCAAACTCGTAAGCACTGGGGTCGAGAATAGGCGGCATTCTTATTCACCAAATAAGTGACGTCACTTAGCAGTATATAAAGCAGAATTTCGTTTAAAATTAGGAAGAGTGATAAGTATTGCGAACGTTGGCCGAGGCTTGTTGAAGCTGATTGGCAACATTCCGCTCCCGGCCGGCGTCAGTTTTCGGTCAGCTGCCGCCGTTATCTCCATGTAGTTTGTCTCTTCTGGTTCATGGCTTAGGCGGCAACTTCTGGCGAGTCACAAACGGGAAATTTGGCGATGTCTTTGGCCTGTGCGTTTTTTCACCTCTTTACAGCAGGTCGTGGTTTTCCGAGGAATTTTTCTTTAATTTTTTGTTTTCCACTTTCGGTCACTTGTTTTCCTCTTTAATGGTAGTTTTTTTAAGCGTACAGTTCTCCTCTCGGTTTTATTCTTCAGTCGTATTCGTTTAAATTACCTCATGTTTCGTGTTAATTTAAGCTACGGTAAGAAGGGCAACAAAACATGTGCAACTAGTTTTGCAACATCACTGCAAATTGAGTTGAATAGCGATGTTGGGCGTTTTACCACCCGTGCTCGAACCTGTGTTGCAGCAAATTAGGTTGCCACGTTTGTTTTCGTTTATGGTAAAACGCGCAACCTCGCTAGTATTCAACTCGGTTTGCAGCAAAGTCGCAAAGAAGTTTATCCTTAGCCGTTTTTTTGTTAGCCGTTGTATCATAACCAACCAGGAAAATACCCCGCGGTCAAACAAAAGAAATTTGCCAAAGCTAAGCAAAGTTCTTTAAACTTAAGGTTGCTACTTTCACTGTTGGAATTTAACGATTTAACCAAAACGCTTTTAATTTTCTCTCTTTTTTTATTAATTTATTAATTTGTTTTTGATTAGATGGACACAAAACGTGCGTAAGAACGCCATTGTACATGGGCTGGAGTGCATGGGTACAAAAGGAAACATTATTCCAGCAAGAACCACTGGACCACCGTGTGAGTGCAAAGAAAGGTGCTTTGAGAAAGTGGACGACAAACGTAAGATGCACATTTTGACGACATTTAACAACATGCCTGGTAAAACCACACAAGATCAGTACCTTAGCGGTTTGGTCCTCAGCTTTGACCCCGCCCGGGTTGGTTGTCAAGGAAGGAAAGGGAAATTCTCTGAAACGAACAAAGGAAGAAGGTTGAACACTTTCAAATATTACGTTCCTAAAGGTAACTTCTTTGAAGAAATCTACGGTATAGACTGTTCACAGTCCGCTATTTTTCCGTAAGATCGTCGACGTCGAGCGCTCTCCTGGGGAAAGTGATGGGATACTCAAGAAAGTTTTTTATGGGGAGGCTCCGCCCCAAGGTCCAGTCCCTTACGATCCATTGCGCTTTTATAAACCATTTTTAACAAAAAGTACCCTTTCACATACCTAGCTTAGACCTTTACATCCATTTTAAAGTAAAATGCACGGTCGTCGAACACTCCCTAAAGTCTCCCCGTGTAGGCAATTATGGGGACATCAACCACCCCCCCCCTCCGCCCCCGCCTCCGCACCGAGAGCGGTTTTTACCATTATCGGCGGCCATCTTGGTTTCGAAAGTACCGAGAGGGTGGGCCCCTGGGTTTATAGCGGTGGAGGACGGGAGGTGACCCCAAATTTGATTCTTATCCCCAAAAGGCTAGACATTTAAAAACCAAGATTGCCGCTAGTATCGGTAAGCGCTTGATCTCGACCTACCCCGCGAGCGAAGGTTTCTATCTGGCATTGCTTGTAGCATTTACGACGTCATTCGCGTCGCTTGTCAGTCACGTGGATGGTTGGCTTACGCCGCGAGAGAAGGTTCTTTCTGAGCATAAACAAACCAACCACGCGATTGACAAGTCAGTCATCAGCACGTGATCAAAGCATTGTGGAAAGCAGTTGAGAGAAGGCGGAAAAAACACTGTCAGATTTCACTTTTATGAATAAACTCAACAACACAAACATACAGGGGCCTCAAGCTTAGAAGCAACGATTTTCGATGTTATCTAAAGAGAGAAATATCAGTTAGTGTAGGAAAAACAACGCAAGGAAAGCACATCGTCAATCATTTGGTCAGCGGTTTTCTGAATTAAATTTGTTTTCGGAGAAGAAAAACCGGAATTGTTTTTGATTTGCTGTATTTTCTCTGTCCCTACTGAAGTGGAAGTATAGAAGGATGACAGAACCCTTTAAGTCTGGACTTTCGAGACACAAGTTAGTTTTGTTTTTCCTCGAGTTCTGTAAGAGTTTTTCAGTCGGTCATTTTGTTACTCCGGGGAGCGTAACGGAAAATAACAGGGAACTTAAGCACCAGACGTTCTTGGTACCACGGACGCCTACCGGAAGTATTTTTTCAGCATGATAGCCACTGCGCATGTCAACACGTTCTTGAGCTGCGGTCACCGACCCGGACTTCAAAACGCGAGTTCTCATGTTGAAACCAGAAGTTCAAATTCTGGGTTTCGAAGAGTATTCGTCATACAAAAGTAGAAATTCTTTGTCTGAAATCATGTTTTCTTCGTAAGAAAGAAACAAAACTTAACGCAAATCTTTGAAAGGCATTTTCAACTGAATTATTCTGTCGGCGTTCGTGATTGTTTCACGTTGTTTTACTTAATGATTTGCATTTGGCACGCAAACCGCGTGCCCGATCCAGTTCTGCGCAGCCAGCCATGCCGTTCATGAATCAAGAACGTCTGGTGCTTAAGTTCCCTAATAATCGATTCTAGACCTAACATCTCTAATTTCTCTCTCGACTTGTCAGTCGAGTCGCGTTTATCGAAATTCAATCGACTACGATAGTCATTCCCAGGAGGTCATACAGGTCTTTAGTGGTAAGAGAGAACTGGTGATCAGTAGACCCCAGAACCATGGCATGATGCTTGCTAGGGTTGACAATCATTCCGTTTTCTGTATACCGGGTATTTGCCTTCCGTACTTCGCGCTGCATACGCTGGTCAAGGGCGATAGGATCAGAATCCGAGTCATATAATTACTCGTCGTCTGCATATGCATGAAGCTTCACTTCTTTGATGACGTAGAAAAGGTCATTTAAGAAGATGCTGAAAAACATCGGTCCCAGTACACTTCCTTGTGGTACACCTCTTCTTACAGTTTGCCAGCTAGAGTATGCATCGCCGATTTTCATCCTCTGCATCCTTCCGCTCAAGTTATCCTCAAGTAGCGCGCAAGCGCTGCCGTTCAAACCATAGGTTGATAGTTTGGCAAGCAACAGCGGTATGGTGTCAAACGCTTTTGACAGATCCATTGACACTACAGCCACCAGTTCCTTCCTATCTCGGCTGGCTTTCCAATCTTCAGTTAGCCGCAGCAATGATGTTTCACAACTGTGGTGTCGTCTACATGTTGTTATATAGTCCGATAATAACCCCTGATAGAACACATCCCTCCCTTTATGCGTTCATTTTTTCTTTCTTGATTTACAGAAAATAACAGAAGAATAAAGGTGTGTCAGATTGCATTTTGTTCTCTTCACGGCATCGGAATAAAGCGACTCAAAAGAGTAAGAAGCAGCCCAGCCCCACAGTCGAGACAGGGAAAACATTACAACAGACCGAATAGAGTATCCCCTGATACGATAGAGCGGGTAAGTTTAAGTTTGTATGTTAAAACGTAAAGGCGCACACGAGCCAAAGGCCCAAACGGCTGGAGTTCATCCTGGTTTCCTTAGCATGAAGCATGCCTAGAGTATTGCTACTCCCCCCTGGACGGGATGCTGGTCCATCGCACGGTTACTCCCGGCATTATGTCGCCGGTACCCATTTACAGTATACGCCTGGGTAAAGAGAGACAAAGTGGAGTAAAGTTCCTTGCCTAAGGAAACAACGCGATGGGCGAGACTTGAATCCTGGACCTCTAGATCTTAAGTTTGTGATCGGCCACACTCTCCTCCACAATTTTGCATGTACTTATTGAGATGCACTCACTGAACGGTAGCCTGACAAAGGAGCCGACGTTTTTTGACACCACCTCTGGTTTCCCGCGAAATGACGTCTGAGAAACGAGCGGAGAAATTCCATGCTGATGTCGTATCACTACCCAGATCCGGGTAGTGCTTCGGATTGGGTGAAAATTTCCCTTAATCAATGGAAAGCACCACTCAGATCTGGGCAGTAACACGTCATCAGTATGGATTTCTGCGTTTGTTCCTCGCACGTCATTTCGCGGAGAAACCAGCGGTGGCAGACTCGTACCCAGTCGCTATTTAAGTGGTTTTTGGGGATTAGGTGGAGGCACACGTCTCTTCCCATGAGACCCCGCGCGCGCCTCAACCTAATCCCAATCTTCTCTCACCCCAAAAAACACTTAAATAGCGACTGGGTACGAGTCTGCAGCGGTGGTGTCGCGAAATGTCGGCTGTTTTCTCAGGCTAACTGAAGAGATATGTCGTTAATTTTCATACGCAAATACGTTCTAGCCAATCAGAGGAGCGAAGAATGTTTTTCCACTTGAGAAAAAATTGATACGTCCAATCAGAATTGCGAACGATGTTAATTCGCTTTGAAGAAAAGCAAGCTTTGCGCCTCTAAATTTCCCGCCTTTTATCGGTGCTTGCAGCGCCCTCGCTTCTCGAGTTTCTTCGCATTCATTAAACGAGGAAATTTGTTGATGTCATTAAGGAGAGTTTTTCTCGTTCAGAATTGGAATAAGATACATGGTAGCAAGCTTTAAGGCGTACTTTGGTATTAATGGTCAAACCGGGGTCACACATTTTTTGTCGACAGTAGATCAGGGTTTCAAACGATCGCTTGGAGCGACTCCCCAAAATCACGTCCGCCTTGTGTTCGCCTGAAAAACGTGACAAATTAGCGCCTGTTCTACAGACTACGTCTTTCTAATAGACACAATTTTCTTGTTCAAATTTGTAACTGGCACAGTTATAGTTATAGTCCTTCTGTCCAATCTCCCGGTTCTTTTTTTTTCGGGGATAAGAAGTGAAGGTTTCTTCAGAAATATAGAATCAGTATCAGATGCTGTTTCGTTAAGAGTATCCGTTTTACACCGGAAAAAGCAGAAAGTTGGTCATCATAGAATTGGAGATTTACTTTTTAAGACAAGTACGGTCTCCCTTTAATTTAGGAAGCTGTAACTATAGGTACGGAAAAACGGGCAACAGAAAACGTGCAACTTGTTATGCAGCATTGCAGCAAAACGAGTTGAATAACGATGTTGCGCGTTTTGCCACTCACTCAAAACCTTTTTTCCAACAAATCAGGTTGTTCACAGGTTTGAACATTGGTAGTAAAACGCGCAACATCGCTATTCAACTCGTTTTGCAGCAATGTTGCATAACAAGTTGCACTTTTGTTAGAGTTGCCCGTTTTTCCGTACTTAAAGAGAACTGGATCCGAAATGTGTCTTTTCTCCCTGAAGACGCGCCGCCTAGCTATTGGCCAACTTTTCTCCCTGGAGACGCGCCGCTCAGCTATTGGCCAACTTTTTTCCCTGGAGACGCGCCGCTCAGCTATTGGCCAAATTTTTTCCCTGTCCTTAGTAACAATCCCAGAAGTCTTTGCAAAAGTTAACTCGCCCCAGTTTCCTATGCGCTTCTAAAGTAGAGATTAGTTTACACTTTATTCTAACAAATCACTGTTCGGTTTCAGATTAGAAACCACATTAGATCATTCCCGAGAATGACAAGTCATTATTCAAGGAAAGACTCGCCACAGAAGCGATTCCTCAGCCCAGATCTTAGCGTCAGTAAGATGTACAATCTTTATCTAGAGGCTCAGGAACCTGAAATCCTGGAAAGGGAAAAAGAAATAGTAAAAGCTAGGCGTGAAAACCTTCCCGTTCCCGCAAAACTCAAACCGGTAGTCACCGTGCACGCTTATCGTAGGGTATTTAATTCAGACTTCAATTTAGGGTTCGGTCGTCCCCGTACGGACACTTGTGCCACCTGTGATAAACTTAACCTCGCGCTTAAGTCTAATCCAGGTAACACAGTCGCTCGTCAGCAGTTAGCGGACCACCAAGATATGGGGGACAAAGGATATCAGAGTATGCGGGATGACAAAAACGTAGCTGTGGCCAGCTGGTCAGATATGATACGTTCTTTAGGTTCGGCTGACTTCTGTTCAAAAGATAGCGTGGACGTGATTTCATTCGATTTCATGCAAAATCTACCCACACCAAATCTCTCACACAATGACGTGTTCTACCAACACAAGCTGTGGACGTACGTGTTCGGGATTCACGATCTGGTTGTGGAAAAAGGATATATGTATTTGTGGGATGAAACCATTGCGAAGAGAGGTTCGTCGGAGGTTGCTTCTTGTCTCGAACACTTCTTCCATACCTACCGCACGGGTGCCAAATCATTAGTTTCTTATTCGGATGGGTGCGGCGGGCAGAATAAAAATTTAACAATCGTTGGCTTGTACAATGACCTACATACAGCAGGCGTGTACGACGTACTTAATCATAAATTCCTCACTAGAGGTCACACATTTCTAAGGAACGATTCTGACTTTGCACAGATAGAGAGGAGGAAGACAAGTGCGACTGTTTATCTGCCGAGTGACTGGTACTCGGTAGTGAAAGAGGCCAACCGCAGAAACCCATTCGAGGTCATCAGTATGCAACAAAGACAGTTTCTAACTTATAAGGATTTCATCTCAAGCAAATACACCAATCGTCACTTTTCTTCGGGTAGCTCTTCCTTTCGTGACGTCCACTGGCTTAACTTTGGCTGGGGGGAAGAGTTGAACCCAGTCACCAACAAGGTCACGCTAGTGCACCATCCAAACGAAGTTTGGATGCGAAACACTTACTCCCCTGAAGAACCCTGGAGAAAGGTGAAGATACTTAAGGACAGGGCAGGTAATGTTTCGTTGGAACAGTTGTACCATTCTTCACTGGTACTGAGTGCCAAGAAAGTCCGTGATCTTAAAGCTATGGCTCGTTCTCACATTCCTCTCCCTCAGCGCAACTTTTACTTGGAAATGGACAATCTTGATGACGATAGTTCGGAGACCGAAGATCTAGACAGCGACTAGCTGAACCATTTCCAAGTAACTTCTCTTCATCTCTTTTCTTATTTCCACGGTATTGTCTTTTTCGTTACGGTTTCTCACTTTTTCTGCTGTCTTTGTCGGTTTTCCCCTATTTTCTTTCTTGTTTCTACAATTTTTAAAAGCGCAACGGTTTTGTAACGTCAGTTTAGACGGTACCACCTTGTCGCATGTGATGTGCTAACGAGAAACCTACAACCTGAACTGTACCGTGTACTGAGAATCGAAATCGGGACAATCGCAAGTTACTTCTAGCTTTAAATTACACGATGCAACTCGTGTTGTTATATTCCTAGACTTTCACTAAACGAAACAGGGACTTTGGTTCTTAGTCACGAGGCCTTTACTAAATTCAAATGCATCCCGACCGTAATACAATTGAGCAATTGAACCCCGCTTGGGATACAACAGCACGTGATCAAAGCATTGTGGAAAATGGTTGAGAAAAAAACACTGCCAGTTTCATTTTGGTGAGTGAAAACAGCTGCACAAACATGCAGGAGCCTCAAGCAAAAAAGCAACGATTTTCGATGTGATCTAAAAAGAGAAACATCAATTAGTGACGGAAAAAGATGCGGATCAGTAAAACACAAGGAAAATACGTTGTACATCATATATTTAGCGGTTTTGTGAATTAAATTTGTGTTTATAGAAGTATAACCGACATTGTTTTGACTCGGTCTCCCAGGAAACTAGTTATCCCCTTGTCGCTCTTGGTCGTTTTTATCCTTCTGTGGTTTCTTGGAAATCCTTGTACAGTCAAACCTCTCTAATACGGACACCGAAGGGACAGAGCAAAGTGTCCGTATTAGAGAGGTGTCCGTATAAAAGAGGTCACTGCGACGACGTCACTTCTATGACTCCACTTACAGTTTTAAGTGGTCAGTAGCTAAAACCGGGCTCACACGCGTCTTTAAACTGCATTTAAATTTATTAATTCACAGTACAAAGACAGTGTCTTTCTAGCATACAACATTGTACATCTCAGCTACAAAGTAAGTACAGTCGTAGACAAATCACTGTTTTAACACGAAACGAGCTACAGCGCAATGCTGCAAGTAAAAAGTTGTAACGTAAATCACAATTCTAAAAGCGTCTTTCGATATTTTGCAAGTGCAGTAAACAGTAACTACAGTACAAAATGTAACAGAAAAGATCTTTATGCTATCTGTAGTTATCCAAGCTTTAAAAAAGTAGGTTATGTTTTAGAGAGAGTCCGTATTAGTGGTGTAAGGATTAATCGAATTCTCGATTAATCGCGATTACGACCGTTCGGTTCGATTCACGATTCTTTCCTTCCACGTTTCGATTTTGGTTCGATTTTTGTACACCTTTTCCAGGGTGCCCTCATTGAGTTATTATATTGTAAAATCAGAATCCAGAACTCTTAAAAATGTGCGTTTTTGATTGACGAGCAAAGACGATAGCAGTTCGTGCGCCTTTTTGTGTTGCCTGTAAAAATGCTGTCCTTCAACCACCCCTTGAGAATTTCCAAATAAGGCAAAGCATGTCCGACACGCTCTTTGTCTGCTTCTCAAACATGGTGACGAACCAAGCGACTGTTAATCCTCCTGTCCCTGTTACTATTCTCAAATTGAGGATTTAGGGTTGCATGTTGTTAACATTACGCCGCAAGGAATATGAATCGTTACACCCCTAGTCCGTATTATAGAGCCGGGTTTTTTTTTAAAGAAAATATATGAGAATTTTGTCGGGACATTGAAAACTGTCCGTAATAGAGAGGCGTCCGTACCAAGAGGTTCGACTGTAGATCGTGATAAGACTTCACTATAACAATATCAACAGGGACATGCGCAACGGAATATATAGAAATTCCAGAAGCTTGGTTGCCCACGATCAAGAAACACAACAAACGAGCCGTACAGCAGCGGACCCACGTGGGAGCAGCACACCAAAAAGCAAAGAAGAAAATTACAATCACAGCCGCTGAAAAACAATCAATCACAGCGGAGCACCGTGTTTCATTAGTTTACGCCGCGTGAGCTGTCGAACTTCTTTCCAGGTGAAGACTGTTAGTATACAGTCAAAACGTTGTGATGTACATCATATTGATATCAATGATCGTCCTATATTTTGGTGGTCCGCTGTCATAATTTGTTTTTCAATAATCACAATTAACATTGACTTCTTTTTGTTGTAGTTGCGAAAATAGCACTTTGCTACGAGAACTCTGAATTAAATACCTTTATTTCTCTCATCGTTGTAGCGAAAATTTTTCAAGGTGTTCGTTCAGAAAGACTGAAAACGTTGATTAATCAATTCTAGATATTTTAAATATATTTTCAGGCTTTCTTTTGGCAACTGCAAAAGTTGCGTCTATAACTGCCATGATCATCTTTCATCTAATTCTTCACCCCGCAGTTCACACATGATTTTCATATATTCATAACTCTCCAAGGAGCATATTGTTGTTAATATATTAATTGATTTCTCACTGTTTTGACTTACGTCGTGTTTAATAGGGGAAACATGAAGAGATAGAGAACATTGTGGTAGCCTGTGTACATCCACCCCCAACCCCCCAGGCTTTCCAAAAATTGTTTGAGGGGAGGGGGCGGTTGTACACAACAAACGGTCGGGTTTTTTTTCCTCCTCGGTGTGGCAGCTTAAGCAACCACGCCTCGGCGACGACTGCAAAAAACGTAACTCAAATGGTCCAATTTCGTCACAGTTTTCTGAAGTAGAATGAATTCAAAAACTGACTGTATATGAGTTCAGAAAAAAGAAAAATAAAAGCGATGTTTTAGTTAAGTGTTCACGTTCTACGTAAACGTAAAATTAGGACGTTTTACGTCGTAGTCGTGCATGCAAGAAAAAGTGTACGAAAAAGCGTTATGCACTTGCAGAGTCGTTGTTGTTGTTCAGGTAATCATAACTGACCCTATTGATTTTTGTCCTTCTCATTACCGTCGCCATCATCATGGCTTAATCTTATTTTACGTGTTATTCTGATTGTTTTGATACTGAAATCTTCATGTTGAAGATAAAGTCAATCAAGTCTTAATTTTTCACACTGCACCGGATGTCCGGTACCGTATGAACATGACCTGAGATCAGGTTCAATTTTAGCGGTTCTCCTACATTCTCTCTAACGGCTACCGCCTTGCCCGCCGGAATGTTATCACAAAGCGAAACGAAAATTGAGCCTGATCTCAGGTTACATGAACATTGCTGAAGTTCCCTAATCTTGATAGTACAGTGGTGGATTTAGGTGAGCCGCCCCTCTTATTCTAGGCCGAAAAAAAAAAATTGAGAACGGCCCCCGCCTCCCAATCTCAGGGTCTGGATGACCGCCCGCCCTTATCTGAAGGTGGGGATCCGCCACTATAGTATACTCAGCTGCTATACATGTGCTCCGTTAGTACTTGATAGTGATCGTCACTGCCCTCTTGATTGGGTTATTTTGCTTGTACATAAAGAAAATAAGTGGCGAGAGTGTATCAAAGGACATATCTCCATAAATAGCTATTTTTTTAAAGAAATAGACTTCTATTTTAGAAAAAGCTAGTGGCTTCTAACTTTTATTTCTGATACACGTATTTACATTTTTATTCCCTGTAAAATTATCTTTGTGGTTTTTAGATTTGAATTTTTAAGTTTTTAACTTTAATTTTTAGAACATGTATTAATATTTTTAAGCTCTGTTACAATTAAATTATCTCGGTTTTTATAGTTTTTACTTTTCACGCTAGCATAAGGATTGTAAAGCGTCATGAAAGAGAAGCTTTACACCGCGACAGAAATTGTTGTAATCCTGTGCATTTTTATTTGCTGCTGGTAACTTAGGAAATACAGAAGTTACCGAGTGCTGAAAAGTTCCTTCCTCCTTGGACTGTTGAAGCTGATCATCCGAGGTTGTAGGCGCTAACATTATGCAAAAACGATGATAAATCTCGTGCTATAGAGAAAATTTAGTTATTTGAACTTATTGGCCCTTCCGTTTTGGCCTTGGAGTAGGTTCTTATTGAAGGGCCATCTCTAGACAGTGAATCGACAAGGCCTCTTTTAAAAGTACACTAAAGACTGTGTATTCAGCTCTCTGAGCCTTAAAAGTTCATCTGATTCTAGCGAAATTCTACCTGAAAGACTTAATCTTTAACATACAGCTACTATGCATGACGTTATGTTGTCAAACGTGAGATAATCAAAAAGCTCGTATTGCTAGAAGGTTTCGCTTTATTTTCTTCGTGCGTCCCAGTCTTTGAAGACACTGTTCTTAGGATTAAATAGACTATTTAAGACTGAGAGATTTGACTTTGTAATCATGATTAAACAGTTTCGTTTCCATAGTGAACGTCTCATTTCTTAAAGGAAAAACCATACATGCACTCCGATCCATTTAATTGTCCAATTACAACCCACCCGTCCACCCCCAGTCAAGCTTTACGCCACAACGACAGGAGGGACCAGGCTGCCTTTTCTCGAAAGCCCGTCGATATTTCGATAGCTTTTTGGGTAAAATTGGCAAAATAATACCAAAAAACACGAGGTTCGTTGTCATTTTCACTGCGAGGAAAACTGCTTCTGGAACTTAGCGAGCACGAGCTATTTTGAATGCTTCCGTGTAACCGTACCAAGAATGATGAATCTACCTTTTATCATCCTGAATGTGGACTGGGTTTTTGTACGAAATCAGGTATTGCGGTGCGTAAATGAAAACCCCACAGCTCAGCTGAGTCGATCATCATGCTATATATTAACTTTCCTCTGTCTTTCCCTGTTGCATCTGGTGCAAGTTAAACAAATTGTTAAAGTACAGTAAATATCAACTCACCAAACGTTGATTAGAAGGAGATCTCTAAGGTTTCCTCCGAGTTTCTTAAGAAAATGTGGCTCATCGAATACTAAATAGTTACGAAATACCAAGACTTTTATCATTATATTGTAGTAGATGGTTGCATCACCATAATTCACAAGATTTTCACGTGCGATTCTACACAATGAAACAGTCCTTAACTCCGTGACAACTTTAATAATAAGCCATTCCCGAGTTTCCCCGGGCCTCTTTATCAAAACGAGGTTAAGTGCTCAGCCTTTGATATGAAAATGATTTTTCATTCTCATGCAAATAAAACTCATTTTCACAAGAAAGGTTCTGCACGTGGCCTCATTTTGGAAGTGAGGGTTTTTGGAACCTCGGAAGTGGCCTATTCTTCATATTTCTCCCTATTGTTTACGAGGTTACTTTGCTCGAACGATTTAACAAATCACCTCCTTTTCTAACATCTGCAATAAAATTATGCATTATTCATAACTTTACTTCCAACAGAATGATTGTCAAATTGCTGAAATACTGATTTCTACTCATCTCATGTTATTCCACTCAATGAAACAATCTCAAATTATTTCGTCAACTGGTTACTCCCAAGTTTATTCGCTAACGCAAATTTACCCATCTTTACTTAGCCACTGGGTAAGTTGAATTCTACGTTTTAATTACTTTTATGACAACAAACATGTATCAGATATGGTTGCACGTAAGTTGCCGTAACGTGAATTTAAAGAAGGTCGTTGAACTTTGTGCGAGAGAGATTAAAGTATGTTTACGGAATTAATTAACTCGGTACAGCTTTAAAAAAATCAGCTCTTGTTCAAGCTTCTAAAAACACAATTACGCATACTTCCAAGTTAAACTAGGATTTTTTGTTCTTCACTTTGAAGCAGGTGAGACATAATTTACGTACGTTGTGCCGTTCGCGATCGCCGAATTAGGTCATAAATGTCTTGAACCAGCAGCCACACTAAAATATGAATGCTTAAACAGCTGCATCACTGTACTCAGCGTTTGAATCATGAAGATATTTTAAAAATATGATGCTTCTAAACACCCTTAACCGTAATAAAAGACGGTAAATTGTGAAGAACCAAAATGGCCGTTTCAAAGTGCCCTTGTGTGACCTTTAGCGCAGCAATGTCATGTGTAGATGCCAAAATCTCATTGGTTCCTAGCAATCAACTGATAGTACCTTCAACCTTATTGGCCCCTGCAACACACATCCGAACAGACAAAGCCACAAAGCCACATATAGTTGACTCTCGATAACTCGAACCCTCGGTAACTCGAACCTCGCGCTAACTCGAACCAAAATCGATTTCCCCTGGATTTCCGTGATACATTTACTGTAATTTTACCCTCGGTAACTCGAACCCTCGATAACTCGAACCTCCCGCTAACTCGAAGTAGTGTTTGTTTCCCCTAAATAAATAATAATTTTACCCTCGATAACCCGAACCATGTTTTGAGCCTTTAAAAAGTCGGGAAAAAAATAGTCTACTGGCGTCCGAAACATTGACTTATGAATTTCCCATTGACGTGTTGTAACAGTATAGTTTACTGGCTAGTGGAGGCTGATGCTGTTTAGTACCCGCAGGGGTAGCAAAACAAATGCTCTATTTAGGCAATGTTTTGTTACGTTACGTTCTGATTTACAAACTGGAAGTATCATCTTTTAATTTTCACTACAATTAAATGTGATTAAAATGTTCACTGTGTAGAAAAATCTGTTTTTTTCCTTACTCCCGGCTATTTTCTCAGTTTTCTTCGAACTCCCGATAACTCGAACTTACTTCGATTTCCCTTGAAGGTTCGGGAGTCGACTGTACACTTAGGCCGGCTGACAATTATATGAGCTATTTTCTTGAAATACTGAGCTCAACAAGCAGATGGCCGGCAGTGAAACAAAGCTATCCAGCCTTGTTTTGCGATCGTCTGTACTATAAAGATTTCCGAATGAAGCTCGGACTTTTGCGGCCCCACACAGTGGATTTTTTAATTTTGTAGCGCGATATTTAAAAAAAGAAGAAGAAAATAAAATTTATTATATTTCTCAACTCTGCAGCCTTTAATTTGCTTTTCAAAAGTACACGTTTAATGGTCAAAATTAAGAAAAAGCTAAACATTTCCAAATTTCGCAGGACGAACATCAAGTGAAAACCGAACCCCAGGCCTCCTGGGTACTCGGGTAATCGGCACCTCGCCAAAATGGCGGAGGCATCAGAACCGGGTTCCATTGATTTGGCCTCATTGTTGAGGGCAAATAAAGTGGAGGCGCTTCATACTACTGCCCTCTGTGGTCTTGTTAGATTTCTTGTATGGACTAGACTTTCTGAAGAAGGTTCCTCCTGGATTATTAAGTGAGTCTTCTTTTTTCCAATATTCTTGCCATACTTCTTATGTAATTATCTGTTGTTGGGATGTCCCATTTTAAAATTAATCCGACCCCTCTCTATAGATGAGCAGATTCCTACCCATCGAGTACGGGCAAATAGCCTATTCCTTCAAGTCAATCGTGGAAAAATAACCGATTCCTATCAGTCGAGCGTGGGAAAACAAGTCCGAATACCTCGCAACTTTTACTTCTGAACGCTTAAAGAACGACACGGTATGGATGGCTGAACACATTCAGTTCAAAAGTTTGTGGATTGTTCCAGATTCTTAGCGGATGTGACGCTCAAATTTTGCACGCACTAAATATATTTCTGGGACACAACATTTATTAGGTTAAATGTGAGATTTTGATCGTTTACATGGCAACATGGTTGATTAAAAACAATGATAATATTTTGAATTTATGAGGTTTGCACAAAATGAAGGCAAAATATTTACTTAAGAAATTGCAAACAGCTTACAAATATTATTGATAACCCTCATTTTTAAAAAATCAACTTACTGGCTCAGTTGATTCCAAGCATGCCCCCCGCCCCCTCCTGGGAATTAGGGCGGGCGGGTATGGTATGCTTGGAATTGACTGAGCCATAACCAAATTATAACAAACAGTTTTTGAAATTTAAAGAAAATTGCTTTCATGAGAACCTTAATAATATTATTGAAACTTGAATCTTGTGGACTGGGTAGGTCTATGCCATATGTGGGTTAGTTTGTTGTTCCCTCACTCTGGGAGGTTTTTTCAATTTTACAGCTACACCCTCAGATGTAGAAGGCCAATCCTGTAAGGTTTTTCTGAGTTTTTCCTAGATGATCAAACATCAGCACCTGATGTTTGAAATAAAGGTGTTCATTTATCCCTTGTGCACATTTTGAGACAAGTTTAGTGATGATCAATTACTATGGTTACAAAATATGTCTGAAGTCAGTTAGCTGGTGGTCAAGCCATTTTTGAGTGAAAATACATGTTTTTTCAACTTGTTTCAACAATAACATGTTTTTTCAACTTGTTTCGACAATAAAAGTAAAGCTTGTGGCTAAAATGAGGTATTAGTGCTTATTTAAGTTTTATTTTACCTGTCAAAATTACCAGTTTTCTCAGTTTTTAACTGATTTCTAATTCTGGGTAAAAATATCCAAGATGGCAGACAAGATAGTGGCCATGTTTGCATACCTGGCAACTCTCGTGATCTTGCCGGGAGTCTCCAAATTTTTCATCAAATCTCCCGGTCTCCCGGTTAGAGCACAAAATCTCCCAGCCAATACCTACCGTGGCCTTTTTCAAAAATGTTTCATTAATTTCATTATTTCCGAAATATCAAAGAGGAGAATAAAAAAAGAACTGGATTTAGTGCTCTTGTTTGAGCAGTTCTCGATCGGAAAAAATAAAACAGAGCAATCAAATTGTATTTGGTTAGAAATCAACCAATCAAATTGCACAATACATGTTAGAAAATTGGCGTGGTTTTCACATGCTGTTATCAATGTCAGGAACATTCGGAAGGCCTTGGGGTGATTTTCAGAGAGTATTCCGACATTGTCAAGAATGATATTCTTACATTATGCAAAGATTTCAAGACATCTCCAGGTTTTTGAACTCCGGGGGTTGGCAGGTACGTGTTTGGTGATGTCACAGGCTTCCAGCAGTGCCACCACCCATAATTAAAATATACCTGATGTTGCTGAGAAGATAAAACGCTTTCCAGTGCAGGTAAAATCTTTTCGAAATACTGCGACATATCAAAAACTCAAGGGAAGGGTTCCTTGGACAACAGTGGGGGATGACGTGGCATTTAATACGTCAGAGGTTTAACATGTAAAACAAGATGTTTAAATACCTTAAACCTTTACACAGGAAAAAAACATTGTAATGTGCTTTTGTTTTGCTTTGACTTTTAGTGCATCTGATGGAGTTGATGTGTGGCACTTAGAACTGGACAGAGTACAACTCGATTCCCATGTAAGATAACTCTGAATAATAAAACTGGTTTTGTACATACAGTCAAACTTTTATATGGCCCTGTCCCATAATAAAGTGACCAGCTATTTTAAAACACTAAATTTTTAAGGCAAAGCCTTTTGGTTGGAATCACTTGTATGATGACTACCTTTCTTAAGCAACCACAAGCAGTTTTTGTGGTGACTTTGAAATTGCCTTAAAAGCTAGAAAAACTTAGTAACATAACCCTAAAACGAATAAGACCACTTATTTTGGTTGTGGGCACTTTTTTGAGTTTGAGTGGAAGGGGGAGGGGGTGGGCACTTATTAATTTTTTCTACTTTTAGGAAGGGCGCTAATTTGAGATTGGGTGCTCATTTGAATAAATACAGTGTGTGTTTTTATCAAATACATATCTTGCAGAGAGAACTGGCTGCAGTTGATGAGTATGACACTTACTTTACAAGATTCAGGTGAGCATGACAGAGAACCATACAACCTACACATTCTGTCCAAAAGCATCAAAGTTTTGCTTTTTTGAATTTTCCTTATTCTGTTCCCAAGTGCTTCTAAATATGCTATTCATCACTTAAAGGGTTTGGTTCAAATTCCATTGTCTGCATATATTAACACATAATTTTCAGAAAGTGAAAAAGAAAAAAATTATATGACATGTATTCCTTTATTGTTCCAAGAACAGAATTTATTATATAAACACCAATGAAATACCAGGTGGGCTTTTGCACAAAAACTTGATATCTTCACATGTGAAAAGACCATGTTATCTTTACATGTGAAAATATCACCTTTACTATGGCTACATAATAAATTGCGCCTCTCACACCAAAAAACTGTTAAAGTGAAATGGTTTGGTATTTAATTGGTGTTTATATAATAAATAGAACATTACATGACTCCTTGGAGATACGAAATTTCTCTTCTTGTGTTGAAAAAATATTTCACGAGTGAACGCAGCGAACGAGTGAAATATTTTTCAATACAAGAAGAGAAATTTCGTATCTCCAAGCGACCATACATATATATCCTTTCCTCTTTGAAGACTATCAATGGTATTTTTCTTTAATTAGCCTTTATGATGATTGGTTGATAGCAAATAAAAAATGTTTATGGCTTGTTTGTCCCAAATTTCCAAGTGGAAGGACTTCCATAATTTGGGGATTATGGGTATTGGAAGTCACTCCAAAGCTGCAGCAGTAAACATTATGATCAATTTTTACTATCTAGGTTTTGTAATTTCTCTGTTTTGTTGGTGGACATCTTGAAACAAGGGAAACAGTAGTCTGCACATACATTTGGTGGCAGCGGCAAATCGCTGTAGGCTAAAATAATGTAATCAAATGCGTCAGCGCTAAGCATTTTCTTTGTATTGAGCTGGCTATATCTATTGATATCTATCAACTTAGAAACAAACCCAATTAACAACTCCAAAATTTTTTGGAGTCTGACTTTTCAAGAAAACGTCATCAGTTGCCAACACATGAGAGCATGAGATAGGTCATGAAATCGTGACACTCATGACTTGGCAAGTCTGAAACGAGGGCTAGGAGACGAGGTCAGACAAGGGAAACTGAGAATCAACCCAGGTTAAAAAATTTTGACTTAAATGTAATTTTGACCCCTACTATATATGACCTTCTTACACATTTACATGCAACAAATTATCATAGTTGAGGGAAGATGAGGATATACGGCAGACCACACCACTGAATTTAATACTCAACAGGTCAGAATTTGAAAGTGGCAGCATATCTGTAGCACAGATAGCAAGTAAAATTGCTATAACAGTTGGTACAGGAATTCCATCTCTGTGTTATGACCTCTATGAAGCTAAAGCAAGTGAAGGAAGAAAAGAACTGCTGACAATTCTTTTCAGACTGGCAGACAGAGTATCACAACTTACTGAACAGTTAAAAGGTATTAATTTTTTAATAACAATGTGATGGAAATGTTGTAGGTATAGTAAAAATTAATGTATAATAATAACATTAAAAGGCAAGAAACCGTAGGAAATTCTGAATCAAAGCAGGTTGAATACTCACCAGGTGTTTTTAAAACAAGAAATGAACTCAAAATTCAGGCAATCAGTTCAATTTTTCTTCTACATAGGAACATTAATGACCATTTTCCTTTTAATGTGAATTAACTACACATAACAACCTACAGTGGCCTCAAGAAGTTTGCACAAGGCAGCATTGGTAGTGGGGCTCCTCATGAGAGTTTTTAAAAAATGTATTATTATTATCCTATTATCCTATTATCCTGGTTTTATTCTTCTACAGCATCAGCAGCTTCACTGGAGAGACCTAAAAATCAGAAACTGGTGGCAGACCAAGTATCACAACTCACTAAACAGTTGAAAGGTACTTATAACAATATGGTGGAAATGTTGTGGTACTAAAAATTAATGAATAATATTAAGGCTAGAAGACATAGGAAATTCTGAATTAAAGCAGGTTGAATACTCAGGTGTTAACTTAGAGGCAGTTTTTACCTACAACATATAACTCCATGTTCTTGAACTTAACATTATTTCACACAATAGTCATGCATTATGTAAATTAATGTCAGTGCATTTTATTACAGTCAACTTGACTCTCTTAACCAACACGAAGACAGACACCTCTGTAAAAGGGACAGCCAGAGTTTTGAGGTCTCATTTGGACTGATGCCCCTTTATATCATTGTGAAATGACGATTTGTCTGTTTTTCTGTCAACTGTTCAATAGATATTCCACCAAAGAAGACCAGCCAGGCTTCCCTGGTAAAAAGAAAACTAGAGTACAGTGTTATCAATCCAGGCAGCAAAGAGTAAGATTTTACCTTCTTTTTGAGCTCTCCTAGGGGTTCAATCCCATGGACTCCTGGGGGATTTGTTCAACTTTATGAAATACCTGGGCAGAAAAACTATGACAAAAATCTACCCTCTAGAGCAACAGTAGGGCACCTGTGTGGCAAACCTCGTCACCTTTGTAAGCAGGCACTTGTAAGTTATGTGAGTCCTAAAAAACCTTTACTTTAATATACCTGTGTAGTACACCTTCAAATAGTGCGTGAAAAACTAGTCGAATAGCGATAAATAATCGATTAATAAGAGCATTACGCTACCAATAAATATGCCAGATGCCGTCTAAAGTTTGACGCAGAAAGAGGAAAAAATTATAAGATATTTTAAAACAATATACGTTTCTAACATTTTTCAATCCAATATAATCACACACTAAGTTAAAGACAAGAGTATTAAAAGAATACAAAAAACTATACAGTTCTCACTGCTGTTTCTGTATTGTTCAGTTTGACTTAAATACTGTAGGACGGAATAATCTTCAGTTGTTTTGGCAAAGGCACACAAACTGATATACCGGTACATGTAAAAAGAAAATGAGTGTATCCTTGATAGGCCAATCTACACAGAATTAAAGTTCTCGGAATCGTGTTGTCATTCTTCATTTTTCATTTTTTTGGGCGGCAATTATTTATTTCCAATGCTTGCGTACTGGAAGGTGTATTGAATACGGGATCAGACGTATCGATCTGTTGCGTCTCCTTGCCTCGCGATTCGTTCAGTAGAAAGATGTCACTCCAGCTCATTTTCTCTTTATGTGCATCTAGGCTTGATGACAAAGACACAGCCTCTGAAGGATCAAGAAAAAGAGACAAACGACCAGAAATGTGAGAAACAAATTTTATAGCCTGCGTATATGTAGCTAGCGGTTTTTATCAGTTTTTTTTCAGTCTCCAGCTCATTTTCTCTTTATGTGCATCTAGGCTTGATGACAAAGACACAGCCTCTGAAGGATCAAGAAAAAGTGACAAACGACCAGAAATGTAAGGAACAAATTTCATAGCCTGCGTATATGTAGCTAGCGGTATTTATCAGTTTTTTTTTTTCAGTCTCCAACTCATTTTCTCTCGTTGTGCATCTAGGCTTGATGACAAAGACACAGCCTCTGAAGGATCAAGAAAAAGTGACAAACGACCAGAAATGTAAGGAAAAAATTTCATAGCCTGCGTATATGTAGTTAGCGGTATTTATCAGTTTTTTTTTTTTCAGTCTCCAACTCATTTTCTCTCGTTGTGCATCTAGGCTTGATGACAAAGACACAGCCTCTGAAGGATCAAGAAAAAGTGACAAACGACCAGAAATGTAAGGAACAAATTTCATAGCCTGCGTATATGTAGCTAGCGGTATTTATCAGTTTTTTTTTTTCAGTCTCCAACTCATTTTCTCTCGTTGTGCATCTAGGCTTGATGACAAAGACACAGCCTCTGAAGGATCAAGAAAAAGTGACAAACGACCAGAAATGTAAGGAACAAATTTCATAGCCTGCGTATATGTAGCTAGCGGTATTTATCAGTTTTTTTTTTTCAGTCTCCAACTCATTTTCTCTCGTTGTGCATCTAGGCTTGATGACAAAGACACAGCCTCTGAAGGATCAAGAAAAAGTGACAAACGACCAGAAATGTAAGGAACAAATTTCATAGCCTGCGTATATGTAGCTAGCGGTTTTTATCAGTTTTTTTTTCAGTCTCCAGCTCATTTTCTCTCGTTGTGCATCTAGGCTTGATGACAAAGACACAGCCTCTGAAGGATCAAGAAAAAGTGACAAACGACCAGAAATGTAAGGAACAAATTTCATAGCCTGCGTATATGTAGCTAGCGGTATTTATCAGTTTTTTTTTTTCAGTCTCCAACTCATTTTCTCTCGTTGTGCATCTAGGCTTGATGACAAAGACACAGCCTCTGAAGGATCAAGAAAAAGTGACAAACGACCAGAAATGTAAGGAACAAATTTTATAGCCTGCGTATATGTAGCTGGCGGTTTTCATCATTTTTTTTTTCAGTCTCCATCTCATTTTCTCTCGTTGTGCATCTAGGCTTGATGACAAAGACACAGCCTCTGAAGGATCAAGAAAAAGTGACAAACGACCAGAAATGTAAGGAACAAATTTCATAGCCTGCGTATATCTAGCTAGCGGTTTTTATCAGTTTTTTTTTCAGTCTCCAACTCATTTTCTCTCGTTGTGCATCTAGGCTTGATGACAAAGACACAGCCTCTGAAGGATCAAGAAAAAGTGACAAACGACCAGAAATGTAAGGAACAAATTTCATAGCCTGCGTATATGTAGCTAGCGGTTTTTATCAGTTTTTTTTTTCTTTTTTCAGTCTCCAACTCATTTTCTCTCGTTGTGCATCTAGGCTTGATGACAAAGACACAGCCTCTGAAGGATCAAGAAAAAGTGACAAACGACCAGAAATGTAAGGAACAAATTTCATAGCCTGCGTATATGTAGTTAGCGGTTTTTATCAGTTTTTTTTTTTTCAGTCTCCAACTCATTTTCTCTCGTTGTGCATCTAGGCTTGATGACAAAGACACAGCCTCTGAAGGATCAAGAAAAAGAGACAAACGACCAGAAATGTAAGGAACAAATTTCATAGCCTGCGTATATGTAGCTAGCGGTTTTTATCAGTTTTTTTTTTTTCAGTCTCCAGCTCATTTTCTCTCGTTGTGCATCTAGGCTTGATGACAAAGACACAGCCTCTGAAGGATCAAGAAAAAGTGACAAACGACCAGAAATGTAAGGAACAAATTTCATAGCCTGCGTATATGTAGCTAGCGGTATTTATCAGTTTTTTTTTTTCAGTCTCCAACTCATTTTCTCTCGTTGTGCATCTAGGCTTGATGACAAAGACACAGCCTCTGAAGGATCAAGAAAAAGTGACAAACGACCAGAAATGTAAGGAACAAATTTCATAGCCTGCGTATATGTAGCTAGCGGTATTTATCAGTTTTTTTTTTTCAGTCTCCAACTCATTTTCTCTCCTTGTGCATCTAGGCTTGATGACAAAGACACAGCCTCTGAAGGATCAAGAAAAAGTGACAAACGACCAGAAATGTAAGGAACAAATTTCATAGCCTGCGTATATGTAGCTAGCGGTATTTATCAGTTTTTTTTTTTCAGTCTCCAGCTCATTTTCTCTTTATGTGCATCTAGGCTTGATGACAAAGACACAGCCTCTGAAGGATCAAGAAAAAGAGACAAACGACCAGAAATGTAAGGAACAAATTTATAGCTTGCGTATATGTAGCTTGCGGTTTTTATCATTTTTTTTTTCAGTCTCCAGCTCGTTTTCTCTCGTTGTGCATCTAGGCTTGATGACAAAGACACAGCCTCTGAAGGATCAAGAAAAAGAGACAAACGACCAGAAATGTAAGGAACAAATTTATAGCTTGCGTATATGTAGCTTGCGGTTTTTATCATTTTTTTTTTTCAGTCTCCAGCTCATTTTCTCTCGTTGTGCATCTAGGCTTGATGACAAAGACACAGCCTCTGAAGGATCAAGAAAAAGTGACAAACGACCAGAAATGTAAGGAACAAATTTTATAGCCTGCGTATATGTAGCTAGCGGTTTTTATCAGTTTTTTTTTCAGTCTCCAACTCATTTTCTCTCGTTGTGCATCTAGGCTTGATGACAAAGACACAGCCTCTGAAGGATCAAGAAAAAGTGACAAACGACCAGAAATGTAAGGAACAAATTTATAGCTTGCGTATATGTAGCTAGCGGTATTTATCAGTTTTTTTTTTTCAGTCTCCAACTCATTTTCTCTCCTTGTGCATCTAGGCTTGATGACAAAGACACTGCCTCTGAAGGATCAAGAAAAAGAGACAAACGACCAGAAATGTAAGGAACAAATTTATAGCTTGCGTATATGTAGCTAGCGGTTTTTATCATTTTTTTTTTCAGTCTCCAGCTCATTTTCTCTCGTTGTGCATCTAGGCTTGATGACAAAGACACAGCCTCTGAAGGATCAAGAAAAAGTGACAAACGACCAGAAATGTAAGGAACAAATTTATAGCTTGCGTATATGTAGCTAGCGGTTTTTATCATTTTTTTTTTTCAGTCTCCAGCTCATTTTCTCTCGTTGTGCATCTAGGCTTGATGACAAAGACACAGCCTCTGAAGGATCAAGAAAAAGAGCCAAACGACCAGAAATGTAAGGAACAAATTTTATAGCCTGCGTTTATGTAGCTAGCGGTTTTTTTGTGTGATTTTCAGTTTTTGTTCGGCCGCGTGCGAGGTCAAACGAGGAAACAATGGGGGAGGGGACAAGGGGGAGAGAGAAAAACCGCCAGCATTCATCCCCTTGAGACTTTTGAAACGCTGGCGTTTTTTCTCCCTTGGGACCTTAGCTACGACGACGGCAACGGCAGCGAAAATTTCCCCGAAAAGTGGGATTCACGCTGTTCCAAATTTCATCGCTCTTATTCAAACTCTTCTAGTGTCTGTATTGTCATGTTTTGTACCAAGCCTGACGTTTTATTGATAACCTTTTTCAGTCCAATAAAATCACACACAGAAAGCTTATTGGACACATGTCTATCTGTTGCGTCTCCTTTTCCCGCACTTTGTTCTCAAGAAAGATGTCAACTCCTCGAGTTCTTTTTGTCTCCTTGTGCATTTAGGCTTGATGACGAAGACTCAGCCTTTGAACGACCAAGAAAGAAAGAGAGACGACCAGAAAGGTTAGGAACAAATTTTAGGACATGACTGTTGAAGGAACAGGAAATTGTCTCCTTCCAGAGACCTTTTTTAAGAACTCTCGTTCTTAGCAGGCTCTTAAAGCAGTTCACATTATAGGGGAGCTGTCGCGCACGCTTCGCGCGCGCCAGCGGAGCACCGTTGGTAAGTAAATCTACCCATCCCAGAAAATTTGGTAATCACATGACCGTACACCGACCGACCGCCGTCGGTCCGCACCACAGGCATACCAATGTAAAATAACTCAATCAACGGGTATGGCAACCCAAATGCAACTCGAGGTTATTTTTGCGGAAATCGCATAGCCACCCGCGTCTTGTAAAGCAGAGACAACCAAAGAGTCAAGAAAGACGAAAACGGAAAGCGGAAATTGTTTCTGTACCCGTGTTGTCTAAAGTATTAAGCTTAGATTAATTGTCACGAGCAAGAGAAGGACAGAGAAAAAGAGAGAGTAGGCGGCAGGCAAGCGGTGCTCAACGAGAAAAAGAGCGGGAGAGATCTAGGGCGAGAGATAAAAAAAAAAAAAAAAAACAGGAGGCATTTTTTTGTTGGAAGAACAGAAAGAAAATTTTGAAGCGGCGGTGACAAAATGAGAAATGCTAGCGGCCACCAATTCAAGGTGAAAATGAGCGGCAGTGGAAAAAAAAGTGAACGAGAACAAGTACGACATTTCCTCCAAAATTTCAAAACGTGTAACTAAGACGTTTCTGGAATTTTCACGTTGTAGTCGTGCAAAACAAGGGCAAAGAAATGTCTATTTTCGTTTCGCTTGGTAAATAAATTTCTGGCGGGAAAGGCAAAACGAAAGGTTGATTTCCACCGTCGCGAGGCCCCGTATTTTGAGAAATGAAAAGTAAAATTAAGTAGTAATTTTGATTTTTGTACTAGCTTGGGCTTTTCCCTCTTTTTCCATCATTCTTTCTTGTTTTTATTAATTTATTAATTTGTGTTTTTTAGATGGGAAAGGAACGTGCGCAAGAACGCCATTGTGCATGGGTTGGAGCGGAAAGACAAAAATGGAAACATTATTCAAGCACCAAGAACCACTGGACCACCGTGTAAGTGCAAAGAAAAGTGCTTTGAAAAAGTGGACGACAAACTGAAGAAGCACATTTTGACGTCATTTAACAACATGCCTGATAAAGCCAGACAAGATCAGTACCTTAGCGGTTTGGTCCTCAGCTTTGACCCAACCTGGGTTGGCACTCAAGGAAGGGGAGGGAAATTCTCCGAAACGAACAAAGGAAAGAAGTTGAACACTTTCAAATACTACGTTCCTAAAGGTAACTTCTTTTAAGAAATCCACGGTATAGACTGTTCACAGTCCGCTATTTTTCCGTAAGATCGTCGACATCGAGCGCTCTCCTGGGGAGGGGGAGGGTGGGATGCTCAACAAAGTTCTTTATGGGGAGGCTCCGCCCCGAGGTCCGATGCCTTACCCTTTTATATACCATTATTGAAAGAAAAGGTACCCCTGTCCTATTCTTGGTTTGTAACCACGTGACAAGGCGGCCATACTGGGGGTCAAAACAAAAGAATATTTCCTCGAAGAATTTACATGAAAATAGAGTTTCGTTCCCAGAGGAGAGACCACCAACATGGCCACCAACATGGCCGCCGTGACGTCACGTGTAAACCAGCAATAGGCGAATCCTTGTTTACATTTTTTGTCTCATTAGCATAGGCTTATCATTATCTGATGAAGCTAATAAAATGAAATTTCTGAGTATTGAAAGAGCCCGATATACCAAATAGTTTCGGAGAAATTTTCTTTGAAAAACCCCAAAATTTACAAAGAATGTATGAGCTCATTAATGTTTTGCCACCCAGTAATTTTGCAGTTTTTGATTGCTGCTATTTTCTTTGTTACTGATTGCAAAGAGCTGAAGCTTGCACAAACTGCATAAATTAACCAGCTCTCTCAATTTTTGAACCTAATTGCCGGTAATTGGTATATACGGCTACATCTTCTATGAGTTAACTCGTATGCTAATAAGCAAAAATGTAAACAATGACGCCACGATGAACCCGCCTATACCTTCTATTGACAAAAAGTACGCTTCACATACCTAGTGTAGATTAGCCTGCGTTGCAGGCGCTTAGAAAGAACGAGCGCGCGAGAGGGAGACACGCGTGTCTCCCTCTCGCGCGCCCATTCTTTCTTGGGCCTGCTACGCAGGCTAAGTGTAGACCTTTGCATACCCTTTAAGTGCTGTTAATGTATTATCTTTGAACACTTTTAAATATTGCGTTCCTAAAGGCAGAGTCTCCCCTATAGGCAATTATAGAGAGTACCCCCGGCCCCGGGAGCGGTTTTGCCATTACCGGCGGCCATCTTGGTTTCAAATGTACCGAGAGGGCGGGCCCCTCGGTTTATAGCGGTGGGGGAAGGGAAGGTCCCCGAAATTTAATTCTTATCCCCAGGCTAGACATTTAAAAACCAAGATTGCCGCCCCTAACGGTAAGCGCTTGATCTCGACGATTGTAGGGGGAAAAAGGAGAGCGTGAACAATATGTCTTTATTGTAATAGATACATTTAGTGTTTGTTCTTTGTGTTTTCTTCACTGAGCGAAAAGAGAGAATGTTGGTAGTCTTCTCAAATGTACCCAAAATAACATTTTCGCGTAAATCCTGTAGCAGAAGCTGTTTAACAGCACTTCCCCTTTACCTGTCCTGCGAGCGAAGGTTTCTTTCTGGCATTGCTTGAAGCATTTACGAAGTCGTTCGCGTCGCTTGTCAGTTACGTACGTAGTTGGTTTGTATTTTGTGAGACGGGAAGAGACGTCTAAAAACCAAGTTGAACTACACGGATTTATATTTCTGGGTTGTGTAAGGCCTAAATTCTTCAAGTTTTAAAATACATTTACTCGAATGGTGCCTTGTTTACTAGGAGGCAGCTTGGCTGAGTGGGTAGAGCGCTGGACTTGTAACTCTGAGGTGCCGAGTTCAAGTCCCGCTCTGACCACTTGCTGGATTTGTTCACGGTAGTCCCAAGTTCAAATCCTTGGCCATGCTTGTAAATAGCCAGCTGCTGGTTTGCCTCACTAGGCCAGTTGGGATTCTTAACCCTGTTAAGTTCAATTTGAATTGTTTGTTTCAGACATTTTCTCGGCCCCACTAGCATAAGTGCTCTAAATACCGCCGAGGGTAAATAACGGAATTATTATTTTTATTTTTATTATTTATTCATTTTATACGTCCCTAGACTGCGAGCACTCTCTTTCTTTTGAGTAACAGTAGATTGAGATCACACGCCAGGGGCGAGCGATGTAGCCGCGAGGAACGAGGCCGGAAGCCCAAGCGAACAAGCGGACAAATAAAGTAGTATACTATTCACACCGATCTCGCCCACACTGTTAATAAAGGACAGGGAAATCTGGCGGCCAAACCGAGGGACTATACCTTCCGAGACAATGCACCCCCAAAAGGAGACACCACATCTTAGGACCCAAATCTCAAAACTCTGTTAATAAAGGACAGGGAAATCTGCCGGCCAAACCGAGGGACTATACCTTCCGAGACAATGCACCCCCAAAAGGAGACACCACATCTTAGGACCCAAATCTCAAAACTCTGTTAATAAAGGACAGGGAAATCTGCCGGCCAAACCGAGGGACTATACCTTCCGAGACAATGCACCCCCAAAAGGAGACACCACATCTTAGGACCCAAATCTCAAAACTCCCCAAACTTCAAAATCGCCAAGCCTAAGCAACCGCAAACCTAAGACCCCGAGGCTAAACAGCCAGCAACAACACAACGAGGTAAAGAGCAAGAGCAAAACCTGAAAAGTAGTAACGATAGCCTGCCAGCAAGCCCTCCTATTTGGGCAAGCGAAGTGAGCCTCGCGAGAACGCGCGAGAGAGGGGCAGAGGAAAGGCTTCGCCGCTCGCTTGCGCGTTCTCGCGAGACTTGCTTCACTCGCCCAAATAGGAGAGCTTGCTCGCAGGCTATAGTAACAACGGTATGCCTGCGTTGCGGCTAGTAAGAGGAACCAATAGACGAGAAACAACATAAGGCACATCCACTCGGAAATAAATAAACACAACAGAATACTGCAAACAAACAAACTATAAAATCAAAGAACTGCTAACAGCCAAAGCAAAACACCTTTGTTGAATGATGTTACTAAGCGGGCAATCGGGATCCACTGAACTTACCTTGAAAAGCTTCTTATCTGTCTTTTCTAAAAGTTCTCTAATGTCCATCCTCTTAGATGTGTATTTCCTTTGAAAGCATCTATCCAGGAAGTTTAATTTGTATGACCGTGAGAACTGAAAAGGGGAGGGAAGGAGTTTTATGGGCTCGTTTAATAAAGCCATGATGGGAACGTTGCGTCTTCTCTCGAAGATGATAATGAAGACAATTTATGCATGGGGTAGGTGCCTTATAAGTCGCCTGAGGGAGACTGCTGGTTAATAGTCTTTCTCGGCACTAATCTCGTACCCAGATCTCTTATCGACGAAGGCGACAAGAGATCTGGGAACCAGATTATCTGCGCAGCAATATCTCTTATCTTCTTTACTATTAATTTCTATAATTTTACTTTTTCGCTAGCCGCGCGTTGCTGCGAGGAAAGAAGGACGGCTGCTTGCGGTTTATAAATTAATTCGTTTATTCTTCTTGGTTGATTAATTTACAGAAAACAACCGAAGAATAAAAGTTTGTAAGAGGACATTTATGTCTCTTCACGGCATCGGAGAAGGTCGACTCCAAAGAGTAAGAAGCAGCTCAGCCCCACAATCAAGACAGGGAAAACATAACAACCGACCGAATAGAATATCCCCTGATACGATAGAGCAGGTAAGTTGAAGTTTGCATGTTAAAAGGTAAAGGCGAACACGAGCCAAAGGCCCAAACGACCGGAGCTCATCCCGGTTTCCTTAGCATGAAGCATGCCTAGGAGTATTGCTACTCTTCCCTGGACGGGATGCTAGTCCATCGCAGGGTTACCCCCCAGCAGTATGTCGCCAGTACCCATTTATACACCTGGGTAAAGAGAGACAAAATGGAGTAAAGTTCCTTGTCTCTTTCTCTCTGTATCATGATTGGTTGAAAGTCTTCGCTGCGTGTTGGACGTTCCATGTAAAAATTCAAAATTCTGCTTTAAATGATCGGAGTGTGAAATTATTTTGTCAGTTAGCAGATACGTGAAAGCGAAATACATGAAAATGTTTAGGACGACATGCCCGTAACATTTGCGGGTTTTTTTTCGGGGATAAGAAGTGAAGGTTTCTTCGGACTATAGAATTATCAGGTGCTGAAGAAAGTTGGTCATCACATATCAATAACACCTTTATTTTATCAGGGAAGTCCCATCAGAGTCGTATTAGCCATATGAAAAATAAATTATTTACAATACGAAAAGGCTGTATTAACAACGTAAAATCATCATAAACAAATTTAACCTAAGTGATAAAAAGATAAAAAATATGAAAATCATAGAATTAGAGATTCACGCTTTTAGACAAGCAGGATCACCCTTTAACTTACGAAGCTGAGCTAAGAGAACAACAACAACAACAAGTTTATTTCAAATTAAGCCAGTATAGCTTACAAAGCTTGTGCCCGCAATTAGCGAAGGCTATTCGAGGCGGGTGCAAGAGAAAAAAGAAAATTCTATAAATATATTAAACGAACAATCCTAGAAGCAATCTAGTTTGTCGTGTGGTTTATAGGCAGAGTGAGACAGGAAGGCAGACTGTACTTCATACGGAAGTGCACCATGTTATGATTTTGAGAATTGCACTGTAATATCAGAAACTCAAATATAGTCTTCCTCATTTTCCAGTATTTCAAAGAGTTGTCCCTTTAGTTCGCTTTTGAATTGATTTTTTTTAAGTGTTTTGATAGGAAGTGGAGAACTGAATCCGAAATGTGTCTCACGATTTTGTCTGGGAACGTTACTGGAGACGCGCCGCTCTGTGATTGGCCAGCTTTTTTCCCTGTCCCTAGTAACAATCCCAGAAGTCTTTGCGAAAGTTTACTCGCCCCATTTTCCTTCGCGCTTCCAACGTGGAGATTAGTTAATACTTTATTCTTAACAAATCACTGTTCCGTTTCAGGTTAGAAACCACATTAGATCTTTCCCGAGAATGACAAGTCATTATTCAAGGAAAGACTCGCCACAGAAGCGATTCCTCAGCCCAGATCTTAGCGTCAGTAAGATGTACAATCTTTATCTAGAGGCTCACGAACCTGAAATCCTTGCAAGGGAAAAAGAAATAGTAAAAGCTAGGCGTGAAAACCTTCCCGTCCCCGCAAAACTCAAACCGGTAGTGGGCGAGCACACTTATCGTAGGGTATTCAATTCAGACTTTAATTTAGGGTTCGGTCGTCCCCGTACGGACACTTGTGCCACCTGTGATAAACTTAATCTCGCGCTTAAGTCTAATCCAGGTAACACAGTTGCTCGTCAGCAGTTAGCGGACCACCAAGATATGGGGGACAAAGGATATCAGAGTATGCGGGATGACAAAAACGTAGCTGTGGCCAGCTGGTCAGATATGACACGTTCTTTAGGTTCGGCTGACTTCTGTTCAAAAGATAGCGTGGACGTGATTTCATTCGATTTCATGCAAAATCTACCCACACCAAATCTCTCACACAATGACGTGTTCTACCAACACAAGCTGTGGACGTACGTGTTCGGGATTCACGATCTGGTTGTGGAAAAAGGATATATGTATTTGTGGGATGAAACCATTGCGAAGAGAGGTTCGTCGGAGGTTGCTTCTTGTCTCGAACACTTCTTCCATACCTACCGCACGGGTGCCAAATCATTAGTTTCTTATTCGGATGGGTGCGGCGGGCAGAATAAAAATTTAACAATCGTTGGCTTGTACAATGACCTACATACAGCAGGCGTGTACGACGTACTTAATCATAAATTCCTCACTAGAGGTCACACATTTCTAAGGAACGACTCTGACTTTGCACAGATAGAGAGGAGGAAGACAAGTGCGACTGTTTATCTGCCGAGTGACTGGTACTCGGTAGTGAAAGAGGCCAACCGCAGAAGCCCATTCGAGGTAATCAGTATGCATCAAAGACAGTTTCTAACTTATAAGGATTTCATCTCAAGCAAATACACCAATCGTCACTTTTCTTCGGGTAGCTCTTCCTTTCGTGACGTTCACTGGCTTAACTTTGGCTGGGGGGAAGAGTTGAACCCAGTAACCAACAAGGTCACGCTAGTGCACCATCCAAACGAAGTTTGGATGCGAAACACTTACTCCTCTGATGAGCCCTGGAGAAAGGTGAAGATACTTAAGGACAGGGCGGGTAATGTTTCGTTGGAACAGTTGTACCATTCATCACTAGTACCTAGTGCCAAGAAAGTCCGTGATCTTAAAGCTATGGCTCGTTCTCACATCCCTCTCCCTCAGCGCAACTTTTACTTGGAAATGGACAATCCCGATGACGATGATAGTTCGGAGACCGAAGATCTAGACAGCGACTAGCTGAACCATTTCCAAGTAACTTCTCTTCATCTTTCCACAGTATTGTCTTTTTCGTTAAGGTTGCTTACTTTTTCTGCTGTCTTTGTCGGTTTCCCTCTTTTTTCCTGTTCATTTCTACAGTTTGGAAAAGCGCAACAGTTTTGTAACGTCGGTTTAGACGGTATCACTTGTGATGTGCTAACGATAAACCTACAACCTGAACTATAACGTGTAAATCGAAATCAAACCTACGACAATCCCAAGTTACTTCTAGGTTTGAATTACTCGTGTTGTTATATTCCTAGACTTTCTCTTGACTAAACAGGGACTTTGGTTCTTAGTCACGAGGTCTTTACTAAATTCAAATGTATCCCGATCGTGATACAATTGAGCAATTGTACCCCGCTCGGGATACAACAGCACGTGATCAAAGCATGGTGGAAAATTGTTTAAAGAAGGCGGAGAAAAACACTGCCGGTTTTATTTTGGTGAGTGAAAACAACTGTACAAACATACAGGAGCCTCAAGCTAAAAAGCGACAATTTTCGACGTTATCTAAAAAGAGAAACATCAATTAGTGCAGGAAAAACATGATGCGGATAAAACACAAGGAAAGTACTTTGTAAATCATTTGTTCAGCGGTTTTGTAAATTAAATTTGTGTTTCTAGAAGTATAGCCGACGTTGTTTTGATTCGCTCTCCCCGCAAACTAGTTTTCCCCTTGCTCTTGATCTTTTTTATCCTTCTGTGGTTTCTTGGAAATTCTTATAGATCGTTATAAGACTTCACTATAACAACATCAACACGGACATGCACAGCGGAATATATAGAAATTTCAGAAGCTTTGTTGGCCACGATCAAGAAACACACGAGAGGAACCGTACAACAGCGGACCCATGTGGGAACAGCACGTCAACAAAGCAAAGAAGAAAATTATGAACCAATCACAGCAGCTGAAAAACAATCAATCACAGCGAAGCATCGTGTTTCATCGGTCAACGCGTGAGCTGTCGAACTTTTTTCCTGGTGAAGACTGGTAGTATACAGTCGAAACGTTGTGATATACATTATATTGATATTGTCCTATATTTTGGTGGTCCGCTGCCGTGATAATTTTTTTTTCAATAATCACAATTAACATTGTCCTCTTTTTTTATTGCGAAAATAGCGCTTTGCTACGAGACCAAACTGAGGCTCGAAGGGCCAAAAAAAGTATATTGAGACCGCCCCCCCCTATCGCAGGGCCTGGATGACCGCCCCCCCGCCCTTATCTGAAAGTCTGAATCCGCCACTGTTGTATACTTGCTGCTGTACATGTGCTCCGTTAGTACTTGATAGTGATCGTCACTGCCCTCTTGATTGGGCTATTTTGC
>CALNXK010000168.1:217500-222500 GCA_942486035.1 Porites lobata | reverse complement strand
CGAGGATTTCCGGAGTTAAATCGAACCTGAAGCCCGACAATTTACGGGCACCTCTGCCGTGGTTTTTTTTCTGTTACCAAACTAAGCCGTCTTTGATCTGCTTTTCAAAAATACATTATTGTCAAAAAATAAAAAAAATGTACAATCATTTACAAAAAAAATTTCGAAGGAGAAGAGAAAGTCGAGTGAAAACCAGCCGGAAAACCGAACCCTTACGGGCCTTCTCGGGTAAGGTCCACCCCGTGATAGCCACCGAAAGCACTCGCAAGGGTAGCCAAAATGGCGGAGGCTTCAGAAGGGTCCATCGATTTGGCCTCATTGTTGAGGGCAAATAAGGTGGAGGCACTTCATACAACTGCCCTCTGTGGGCCTGTTAAATTTCTTGTATGGACAAGACTTTCCGAGGAAGGTTCCTTCTGGATTATTAAGTAAGTGGTTCTTTCTCCAACAACGAAAAATGTTTTTAAACGACACAGTGCGGATTTTGGATCATGGTTTGTGTCTTCATTTTCTCCTCCTCTCTCCCTTGTTTACAACAAAACGCTTGATGTCTGCGCTTGCCAAAGTGTTAGGTTCGCGGTGGGATAGGTTTTGGAAAATACGATGTAGAAACATAGTCTGTCGACACGTTTTCACGACCTCAGCCGGTATTAAAACAGAATAGAAAACATGGCACGGCTGTCACAAAATTAGTTAGAAAATTCTTAATCCTGACGATCCCTCAGAAGATTCTAGCCTGTGGAACTAGACAGTGGCAAAATCTCTGTTTAAAGGATTCGTGACATTTATGTGGGCTTCTTTAGGAGGTTCGTCTGAAACACATGTATATGTCCAATAGATAGAATAATAATGGGATTAAGCCTTTATACATGTGTTAAGCTAGGTTTTCACCAACGATGCGAGCATATTGTGGCACAGACGCGAAGGAAAAGGGTACTTATGGCCTAGGGAGTGTACTATCTTCTATTTCCTCTTCAGAAAAGTACCGCTGTGTCCTGAACAGGGTATATAATTTGGAATCTTAAAATTAAAACAGTAAGCTGATCCTTACAGTAGGAGGGGTTTTGGAAAAAATGAAGAAAGGAAACAAAAAATGAAAGTAGTGGAAAAAGTATTGCCTTATCTTAGCTTATTGTGTAGCAAAGAATTAAAATAAGCTTATTTTTGTTGTAATTTGTGTTCCTGTGTCATTTTGAAGCAGTTTGTGCTGGTTTTGCTATCCTGTAAAGAGCCCAAATCGCTCTGCCCTCCCCCTCCCCCGTGGATTGCACATCTCATGTTGCATGTTCCATAAGCATTTCCTTGTTTATTTGCTCCCTTAGGCTTCATGAAGCATCATACATTAACATGGCAAAACACTTTATTACATGTATTTTGTTTGGATTATTAGTGCATCTGATGGTGTTGATGTGTGGCACTTACAACTGGACAAAACACAACTTGATTCTCATGTAAGATAACGAAATATTCTTTAATCTGTCAACTTTTCTTGCATATAACCTGTGTGTCAAGTGTATTGTTGCTGTTATTTAGTTTCTGAATTTTTTTCCAAATGCATATCTTGCAGAGAGAACTGGCCGAAGTTGATGGATATGACACATATTTTGCAAGATTCAGGTGAGCATGACACAATTTTGTTTTTGGTAATGTAAGCTGAATTCTAGTGAGTCACATTTCTGGAAACCATACCGATGAAAAAAATTATGTCTTTCCAAATTAACATTAATTTTTTTTCAATTAAATTTCCCTTATTCTGTTCCCAGATGCTTTCAAAATCCCTTAAAGTGTTTGGTTTCCCAAGGCCAACTAACCTATTTTTTGGAAAGTCTAAAGGAAAGAATTATGACCCTTTAGTGATCCAAGAGCATGACATTTTTTCCTCCATGAAAACCACCAATGATTTTTCTTTTAAAGGTGCATTACAGATAACTGATAATTTATTGATTTTATTTGTTAAGTTGGATTTCATAATAATAATAATAATAGTCTTTATTCAATCAAAGGATAAAAATACATATCCTAAGTTACAGTGAAAATGTATTAAAAGATACACGATAAAATACAATAGTAATACAAGATAGAATAATACTATACTAAATTACATTTAAAAATAAGTCCATTTAATTAGAGTGGTTGAACAGAATACAGACATCATAGAATTTTGACTATTTTATTCAGTGACAGCACATGAATACTCTATGACTATTATTTATTTATTTCTTCTTGCCAATAGCTGTGAACCACTGGTTGTTTCAGTATCTGTTTTAATTCATGTTATTTATACAAATTGGGGTACATGTAATTTCCAAAGAAAAGTAGGTGGCGAGTTCATGTGAAATAGCCGGAGGCTGCCAGCTCTTATTGAAAACCCTAAGTACAAGGTCATTTGTTGCTGTCTTGAAACACATTTACCGAATTATTAGAAGTTAAGGGTAGGTGAGGATACTCAAGAAAACTAATATAATTCAACAGGTCAGAATTCGAGAGTGGCAGCATATCTGTAGCACAGATAGCAAATAAAATTGCCATAACAGTTGGTACAGGAATTCCATCTCTGTGTTATGACCTCTATGAAGCTAAAGCAAGTGAAAGGAAAACAGAACTGCAGACAATTCTTTTCAGACTGGCTGACAGAGTATCACAACTTACTGAGCAGTTGAAAGGTAGTTATAACAATGTGGTGAAAATGTTGTAATTATAATAAAGGCCCAGTGCAAACATCAAACTTTTCATGTACCAAACCTAATCCCTTCAATTAAGTGCATGAAAAGATACATGTTTGAACCAATAAGTCAGACATCTCTAATTTGAGTCTACCCATGAATTTAAAAGTTTGAGTGGCCCACATGGGAGTTTTGACTGTGGAGCAACTTCATTTCAAACGTCAAACTCTTCATGTGCCAAACCTAATGCATAAATTACTAAAATTTTATTCTACTAGTAAGCATTGTATACCATTGGACATTGTGAAAGTGAATTACGTCCGACTAATGTAGTTTGATGTATGAATCAACCATCGAACTTGTGTCATTCATGATAACTATTAAGTTTGTACATGAAAAGTTTAATATTTGAACTGGGTCTAAACCGGAATTTTCTTTGTTGCCTATGAATGATAATGGCTTGGACACAGAGGAAATTCTGAAAAGTACATTATTCTTATATGTTTATTTTAACTTACTGGTATATGCATCATTCGCTTCATTTTCAAGGTGCAATTAAGATAGTCAGTTTTACAGCTTGCCATTCGAGCAAGCTGTATATAGCATTTACATAATAGCGGAAGAGTCATTTTAACTAGTGCAAAACAAAGTAATTGATGAGCAGTATAATTTCTGTATTATTGGAATTCTCCCAAAAATACTTCACTTGCCAGTCAGGCAAGTTAAGAACAGAATTCACTAGCCTGATAGCAAAGTTCACTAGCCCTGGACTATCAGACACAACTTTCTTTGCACACTGATTTTAGAGTAAAAATTCTGTAGAGTGTTAATTTCACCTGCTCACAACGTTAGTGAGGCTCATAAAGTTACAAATATAAAAGAATGATTATTTTTATGAATTAAAGATTTTTATTGTTAATTCTTCTACAGTGTCATCAGATTCATTGGAGAGATTGAAAAATCAAAAGGTGCATCATTGATAATATTTTAATTGAGTCTAATTATTATTATTATTGTAAGTTAATTAATTAATTAATTAATTAACTTACAATAGAACAGTGGAAAATTCATTGATTAATTAAAACTTGTTTGATTAATTAATTGGAAAATTGATTAATTGGAAAATTAATTGATTAATTAATTTTATTAAGTAATTAATTTAATTAATTAATCAATCAAACAATTTCCCACTGTTACTTGAAAGACATACATGGTTTGTTCAATCTTGAAATGGTCTTGAACAATATTTTATTTCTGTTTTGTTAATTCAAATGCTATTTCATTACCTTAGATGCAATTGCAAGTCATACCCAGTCATTTTGCGAAGTTTTGTTGCAGAAAGTAGTATTAAATAATATGATCAATGATGGCCGAAGAAGTAAAAATCGTAAATTACTCCATGACGTGTTTCAGCCCATAGAGTGATCAAAGGGAGTTGAAGAATGCCAATTTATTAAATAAATCTTAGTCCTTGTAAACTGTAATTTGTCCTTGAAAAATTCTTGAAAAGTCCTTAAAATTTGTTTGTCTGAAGTTGTGCGAACCATGGACATGGTGATTTTGATGAAAAACCAAATTGGAACAAAGCTCTTAGTAGTAAGTGTCACGTACCATATTTGTTGTGGCTTAATTTATTGTATTAAACTGGGTTTCTACCACAAAGAAACATTTTAGTGATGCTAAAACTAATCTGAAATCTTTCTAACACAGGAAAGGTGCAAACCATAAATGCATGTACATAGTAAAAAAAACAGTGATAAAATATTCATAGCTCTAACATCCTGCTCCTGGCTTTTTTCTTGTAAGGATGGAGCTGCAGCTGGTTCCTCAGTCTTTGGTGAGTATTCAAACAATAAATTAAAATGTTAAATAGAAATATCATAGACTGTCAGTCATAAAGGCTCTTGTTCTTATTTTTGAATGTACAGCTGTATGGACAGAGTCATGTGATGTGACCATTTTACATTTTGAAACATCCCTGGTAGTACTTTCTCTTTTCTGTAGAATTTGTATTATTTATTTTCTGTAGAATTTTTATAATTTTCAGTTTTGGGTTCAAAATATTTTTGTGAAGATTATTTTTCCACTGCCTCTTGACAATATTGACATCTTTTAGGCAGTTTCCTTTTATACAACTTTGATTAGTTCCAAAAGATAGAGAACCAATTAAATGGAAGATTTTTTGAAGAATCCTAATCAGTATCACTATAAACTGATGGTTCTGTTGAACTGTTCAATAGATATTCCACCAAAGAAGACCAGCCAGGCTCCCCCAGTGAAAAGAAAACAAGGGCACAGTCTTATCAATCCAGGCAGTAGAAAGTAAGATTTGAGAGT